>CABFWO010001527.1:0-28943 GCA_902155825.1 Timema genevievae | reverse complement strand
AGAGACAGTTGATAGTCTGTATGTACACAGGGACAATTGGCAGTATACATACTAAAGGACAGTTGACAGTCTGTACACAGAGACAGTTGGCAGTATACATACTAAAGGACAGTTGACAGTCCATCTATACACAGGGATAGCTATTTTTTATCACAGTGTTTTATTACCTCTTCATATTAACCTCATATACTATATGATAACTACTCTAATAAGATAGAGATGAGGAAAGAATCACTTTAAAGGTAATCTAGCAGCATTTGCATGGAAGGAGAGTGAGAAAACATTTAGGAAAAACCACCCTCATTAGACCTGACCGGGATTTTAACCACGATCTCCCCATCATCAGTAGACCAATATAACATGAGAACGATACCTTAGACCAGGTCTCACGAACCCACGGTCCGTGGGCCGTATCCAGCCCTCGAGACACATCTGACCGGCCCGCTTGTCTGTGATACCTTTGTATTACTACGCGGCTTGCGGTAATATACGCACACACACAAAATATTAGTTTAATTTTAGTGTTTACATAATTTTAATAACAAAAAGCACTTCAAGATGTTTTCAAACTGTGACCAAGAATAAAAAAAAAAAAGAAAAAACATAGCTAAGGGAACTGCATGGCTACTGAATTTGGAAACAGAGTTGTCATTTTCTTGTTCTTGTGTGGTCAATCTCCCCTCAACTATAAAACAAGTTTCGCAACGCTGGTTAGTCGAGGTTGCCTGTACCTCCTTCTTACCCCAGCACACCACTTTCTGGCGTAAATAAAAGCGAAGAGAGTTGGCAACAGTTAACAGAGAGATGGCGAAGATAAAAGTTTTTCTCCATAAGACCTGCAGTTACCTCAGCGATAATATTGGGTTTAATAGAGAAGTTCACTCCCTTACATGTCCATATCCACGCATCTAAGATCTGTGAGGTATTCATAGGCCAAGTCATGTGATCTACGGTTGTCACTTTAAATAGATAACATTAATATATCTACCTAAGTTATATAGCCTCATTTTATAAGCCCATTTCTGGTAATTTCAATAAGGAGAAAACGGCTAAGTCAATTTAGACAAACGAATATTTATTATAAAGGTTAAGGGCCTAGAATGTCGGTAAAAACAATATATTCCACTGAAAATCGGATTTTTCTAGTAAGTTTCTAGATTTTCTGTTGTGTACGTGTTGGCTCATCTGTACAATGATAATTACTAAATACTAACTATAATTAGGTATTAGGAAGGTTATATTTAGAGGAAGTGTACCCACATTTGAGGGAAGGGAGAGTGTAAAACCATTTTGAAAAAACTCAGAACACCCGACCGAGATTCTAACCCTTATTGGCAGGCCAGACTACTGCGTGAGTAGCGTGTTACACCACGTGGTCACCGAAGCTGGTCCTTACAGAATTAATTTAGAAGAAAGCCAATTGAATGCTTATTATGATCCCTGTGTTGTGAATAAATTCAATGATGATTTATTATTTTGAAATTTGCATTGAAAGGTCAACGAATTCTGGATCAAAGAATGCTTGTGAATAAAAAGTAGGCCCTACGGTTCCATTCGATATTTTCATGACATGTGGAACAATATACAATACTTTTGTCAACAATATAAGAGCTCTTGAGTTCATTATTTAAAATGATATTAATAATAAAGTTCTTTTAAATTTACACCGGCCAGAATATTACTCGAGACGCATTTATTTGAAATACACAGTCCTGATCCTACTCTCTTAGATTTAATAACTCATACCCCTTACTGGCACTTGAAAATAACTAATTAAAAAATAAATTCTTATTAAAACTTATGTAGCAGCACAAAACTTAAGACAAAACAGGACAAATAATTTATGTAACTTACTTACTGGTTCATCAACAATGGAGGCATGGTTTTCTATAATGTTGCAAACGAATAAAAATCTTCACACGACTTAACTAAGATGCACGCACTAAAGACACAAAATTATGTTATTTTAAAACCACGTATTTTTATACTATATAATATGTTGCGCTAGTTTATTTTAAATAAAAATAAAACCGCGAACCCGGTAAAATGACCGATCAAAATAATAAAACTATACCGCCCTTCAAATAAAACTTTTGTAAAGGTGAAGAAGAAAGCCCTCTCTTATCTGTGATTGGCTAGCTGAATCCCTCCAATGGGAATGCTAGATATATGTTTCAGTTTGTTATCATCTTGTTGCCAAGACCATGAAAGTTCTGAGGAAAAGTGTCACAACCTAAACATCAGAATATTAACAAATTACAGCCATTTATAAGCGGCTTAAGTACTTCAAATAACGAAATGTTTGAAATATATTATGAGTAATACAAAATATAAGTACATTAAATTACTATTGAGGAGAGGTTTTAGTTTTTTTTATCTCATTTCTACGAATAAATCAAACTTTTTACTAAATAAAATATATTTGTGACATATGTCCCTCTTGCTCGAGTAGTTTGGTGTAGGGGCAGCTGTCGGACCAAGCGAAAAGACTTGCAGCACAAGCTTCAACAAGTTATGATGACGCAATCAAATAGGCCGGTAGATTATTAAGAACAAACAGGGGCTGATAAAGACTAGAAGGGTCATCTAAAGATTTACATTTTCCGCTGTGGTGTCTTGCGACCCACTAAATAAGTGATGGGACTTGAGTGGGAGCAACGGTATCTATATAGAGCTTATCTATAGGGAGTATCATCTTTATAACTGCTTCGGTGGCCGCGTGGTCTAGCACGCTACTCTCACAGTAGATTTGACTGCCGATGACGGGGTGATCAGGGTTAGAATCTCGATCGGCTGTACTAAGGGTAGTTGTTCCAAAATCGTTTTCCATTCTCCCTCTAAGCAAATTTGGGCAAAATTCCTCTAAATATAACTCTCCTAATCCCTAAAAATCATTAGCGTATAACCCAAACGGGAAGTAAGGCGCGGTGCTAAAAAAAACTATCCATGAAGTGTATGTCTAGAATGCTTATTAAACTTTCCGATAGTGTACAAATCTGAAACTTAATTGTTACTAATTGTTGTATTTTTATTTAACTATTTAATTATTTATGCCCTTTATGAACCGACTGATTATTTTAGTACACGATAATTTCTATGAACGAGAACGAAAGGACTTACCAATAATTTTGGCGGGAACGGTATTTTTACACACCTTCTAGGGTTATTTTACCTGCCACAATCGACATTGGGCAGACGGCTTTACTTCCCCTCCGAAGTAAATTGTGCTATGGATTTTTATCACTTTTGACAAATCTATCGACCCCGACTGGATATGAACCCACAAACAGTGAGTTATGAGGCGAGAAATTTACCACTAAATCACCAAGGTCGACTTAGATGTTGTAGCTACCCCCAAAATTCTTAAAACTTTTTTTTTGCAGGAGGTATTCAGCACACTGCGATCACGGGGCTAGAGTTGTAGGTATAATTATGGCCTATGGAGCAAGTCATCTCTATGATAAAAATCCTAAACCTAACAAAAAAAAAATCCTCAATAACTTGGCGGAGATAAAGACAAAAATTACGCTAACTTCTGCTTTGAAAAATATATCTAAACAACAGTAAATATACTTCGTGCGAAAACCCAAATTGCAACTTTCGGATCTAAGCCTATTCACTAGTTGCATGTATGTATATAAAGCTAGTACATATTGTGTTAATGACAAGGGGAGGGGGATTGGCAGTAGAAACATAAAGTTTAATTTTCTTTCCCTGGTGATATCAACATTTGTTGAATATCTATTATGAGCTTAGCGGCATTAAATGACAAACTTTTTAAATGAACAGAAAGAGTTGTTATTAAATTCCAGGACACCCTTGACAGATATTCAACAGATTTTGATGTCACCATGTGAATAAAATTAACCCCTATATTTCTACCGTGGAAATGTTTTATTTATTTAGGCAAAAAAGTATTTGGATAAAAAATGCAAAATCACTGCCACGCAGACGTTCATCTCTAACGAAATATTTAATACTACAATGCGTTATTTAAAAATATGGTCCATGCCAAAATAAAGTCTAAATATTCCAAAAGTGCACTTTTTCCTTAACAACTTGTGTGAACATTTGACATTAGCTCATTTTCAAACACATTTTAAGCACATTTTCGAGGCTATTAGACTAGGCTTGATTAAAAGGGGCTCTAGGTCTAGCCTTCTTCTAACACATACAATAATTTTTTTAAAGGCTCACAACATAAAATGTTAAGATATTTGAGAACTAGCAGCGAGCTTTCCTTTTTACCTTGAGATAAGAAGTTTCGTAGTTTTATTTCCTCTCTTTCTTACTTATTGACATGACAAAGGGTGGTTGTAGATGAAGGGAGAAACGGAGTATAAATTTAAAATAGAGAAGTAGTTCCATAAAACGATAAGAGACCATTATATTTTAAGCCGTGTGGCCTGAGACTGATTGATACTTTCTCGCTGACCGAGGCGGCCTCCTTAAGCCTACGCTAAAGTCTTTATGCCCCTTTAGAAGTTATTTAGAGTAGTGGTCTTCCCTTTAAATTATCGACAGACGAAAAAAATTAAAGCATTATTCCCGGTTTTTTTTTTTACCGATTCACAAAATTCAAGCATAATTCCCGGTTTTCCTGGATTTCCCGATCAGTGGCTAGGCTGAATGTGTTTACAATATTTTTGCGAAATCCCCGTTTTTTAACTGCTTTTTTTTCTTGACGCAAATAATCCCCCGTGTTTTCCAGGTGCGTGGAAATCTCGTCATCTCTCCTAGATCCCCGTCCACGGAGACCGATATACTGTATAAGTGAAGTGTAATCAAACATTTGAATAATTTGAAATTTGATAGTAGGATAAAGGAGCAGTGAAAAGAGTAATGAACTAACGTTATCATGATTACATATTTTGTTGAAATGACTTTCAAACTATACTTAACGCCTCAGTGAATCCGTTTGAAACGGACGTTAAAACCAAAATGTTTGGTTTTTTTTGGCTAAATAAACAGTCTAGGGTTTTAATTTATCAAGTTAGAATTTATATATTTTGTCTGTAGAGCTTAGCAACAACGCATATTCGCATACAATTACTACGAATAAATAAGAGTATATCTATCACACAATGTTTGAGGCTTAACAACTACTTTGATTCGATATTTTTTTTTTTAATCAGCAAATTCAGGTGATCATTGGCTTAAGTAGGATTTTTATATTATCTGATAGTTATAAATGTTACAAAAACTATATTAATATATTAATAAATCAACTCATGTAATCTACAGCTGTCACTTTTGATAGATGACATATAACCCACTTCGGTGGACGCGTTGTCTAACGCGCTACTCCTGCAGAAGACTAGACTGCCGATGACAGGGGTATCAAGGTTCGAATCTCAGTTGGATGTAATGAGGGTGGTATTTTGAAATGGTTTTTCCAATCTCACTTCACGCAAATGCAGGTAAACTTCATCTAATTTTAACCTATATAATCCCTAAATGCTATAGTGTAATTATACTATTATAAGGTCACATGGCTGACTCACTCACTCACTCACTGACAATAATATTTACCCACTTCCAGATGAGCTAGAAACTTTAAATTTGGCAAACTTATAGCTTCTAGCCTGTGACCGAAGGGAAAATTCTAAAAAGTTAAAATGGTGGAGCAACTTTAAAGTCGGTCGGTATATACAATTACAATACCGGTAACTTTAAGTTGTTACGTTCAAAACAACGCTGGAATTACATTAGTTTACATCCACTTGCAAAGAAAACTCACAGCAAAGGGCAAAGAGCAAAGCGAGTTAGTACATAAGCGTATAACCCGAACGGGTAGTAAGCCGTGGTGCTAGAAAAAGTCATACAAAACAAAAACTAATAATACCCACTTCAGTGATTGAGTGGTCTAAAGCGTTACTCTAATGCTATGCTGGCCTCTTGTTGGCGGGGAAATCGGGGTTTGAATCCCGGTCGGGTCGACTGAGGGTGATTTTTCTTAAAATAGTTTCTCACTCTCCTTCCACGAAAATGCGGGTATATTACCACTAAAATGTTTCCTTCCTCATTTCTACCTTATTAGCATAATTATAATTTACGCGTATGATCTGAAAATGTTGTGTAACGTGGTGATAAAAAAAACTACACTAATAATATAGTAAAAGTTGAACAATGTTGACAGCAAAAAAAATTGTATTTTCTAAAGGATCATTTCTACCAGAATCCTAGTTTACAGTCTGATTTAGATAGGAAGGAACTTTTTTAAACACTTATGGGGTAGTAATGAGTTATAGTTCGAAGTAAATGTACCAGAATTAACGCGGAGCGAGAGTGGAAAAACACTTCGGGGGTGGGGGGTGGGGTGTCGGGAAGCTTACAGTACAACCGACCGGGATATGAACCTCGAGCTCTCCGTCACTGGTGTACAAGAGTAGACGAGCTTGACGTTTAGTCCACTTGCTTACCAATTAGAGTAAAAATAATAATTTAAAGGTGTAAAGCTTGATTCACATGTTCGCCGAGAATATAGAGCAGGATATGCTTGAGTGTCGCAGTATGTTGACCCATGATGCATTGCAAAACAAACTATAAACAGATGATTTTCGACATATTTTATTTTCTAGTGGATAAACAGATCATTAAGTTTAATTTTATAACAATGGATATTATCATATTATTTTATTATTATTTAGTACCGCGTCTTACTACCCGTTCGGGTTATACGCTTAAGTACTAATCACGCTAATGGGTTAGGAATAGGGAAGGTTTAATATAGAGGAAGTGAGCCCACATTTGCGCGGAGGGAGAGTGGAAAACCATTTAGGAACACCCCTCCCCCAGTTCACCCGACCAAGATTTGAACCTTGATCTCCCCGTCCACAGCAGTCGAGCTCAACACGACTAGCGCGTTAGCTAACTACGCCACCGAGGCGGGTGGTATTATCATATTTTGTGTGGTGAAACAGATCAAAAGAGAAGAACAACATTCACGGCTTTCCATTTAAGGTGGGATGGAAGGAGATGTGAGGAAAAACAAGTTTTTTTTTGCAGATTTCATAGCAAAATTTTTTTTGTTGACCAAAATAAATAAAATATTGCTCCAATACAAACATAGAACATAATTTTCACATGGTGACTTAAATAGTTGTTGAATATCTGTTGAGGGTGTCCTGGAATTTAATAACAACTTTTCCTCTTCATTTAAAAAGTTTGTTAGACAATGCCACTATGCTCATGAAAGATATTCAGGAACTGTTGATATCAACTTGTGAAGAAAATTAAATTCCGTGTTTGTACTTAGGCAAAATTTGATTTATTTTATACAAAAAAAAGTTTTGCTATAAAAACTGCAAAACACTGGCCTTTTTTCACCTCCCCTTAAATCCCACCTTAACCCGCTATTTCAAATTATTTAACAACAGTAACCGCAGCTGTCTGTTAGTAGACCTACTTCTCTTGGTAAGTGCATGCATTATTGAGTCGGTTGATTTAGGCGCATGCGCATTAATAGAGTCATTAGATTTTGAAATATGATTGGTTCTTTTAAGCTGATGTCATCACGTAGAAAAAAAGGAAAGCTGAAATTATTTCAAGTCACACCAACAACGTCCAATGAGGCTGAAATCCAGTGATTGGTTTAACGTCCGTCACGTCATTGCATTTCTGATTTGCTCTTGATTTTGATTTTGGGAGAAAGTGTTAATCCACAGTGACCCACCTTTGTGTTTGCCCGCTGCCCTGTTCTGAAAGACGGACGATGAAGGAAAGCAGTCGGCGGCGGCAGCCCCGCAGATCCTGCCCATGTTTTCCGCCGCCGGGAGGCAGACGACAGTACCCATAGCGAGAGGGGCGGCGCGACGTCTAGGTATACTTGCAGACACCGGCATCCATCCCTAAAACACAAGACGCATAGTTTTACTAGACGACTTTTTTTTTAGCACCACGTCTTACTTACCCGTTGTGGTCGCACGGATATGAACTAAACTACGCTAATGTGTTGGGAATCAGTAAGGTTGAATTTAGAGGAAATGTACCCACATTTGCGTGGAAGTAAAGGGTGAAACCAATTAGGAAAACCTCAGTATACCCAACCGTGGTTCGAGCCCCAATCTCCCGATGATCGGAAGTGTAGTCTATTGAAAGAGTGACTTTATCTGGTTATGAATCTTGTCTACTATTTGAAGTTTGTACAATTATTTCAAGTGTTCGTATTTACCGAAGACTAAAAAGGTAAAAAAACTTAATTGTTATGGCTAAGTGAAAAATAGATAGTTAAGGTGGGATCGAAGGGTTTGCGATAACAGATCAGGTTGTTTTTTTTGCAGTTTTTATTGCAAACAATAATTATTTTAGAGCCACTTCAGTGGCCACGTGGTCTTAAGCACTACTCTCACAGTAGACTAGACTTCCGATGACGGGGATATAAAGGTTCGAATCTCAGTCGGGTGTACGGAACAGGGTTTTTTCAAAACAGTTTTCCACTCTCCCTCCACGCAAATGCGGGTTTACTCCCTCTAAATATAACCTTTATAATCCCTAAGACGGTTAGCGTATTTAGTAGCCTACATAAGCGTATAACCCGAACGGTTAGTAAGACGCGGTTCTTTAAAATTAAATTTTAGCCAAAATAAATCCTATTCCTCCAGTATAAACATAGAGTTTAGTTTTCTTCAAATATAAACCTCAACATTCCTTGAATATTTGGCAAAAGCATTATTAACGTTTGACGGGAAACTTTTTAAACTAAGAGAAAAGGTTATTACCAAATTTTAGGAGACCCTTGACAGCTATTTAAAAACTGTTGATATCAACATGTAAAGAAAATTAAGCTTTATGTTTGTACTGAAACGATATTTTATTTATTTTGACCAAAAACAAAGTTTTTTCATAAAAACTGTAAAGACACTGACTTTTCTCGCGCCCCCTTCCATCTCACCTTAACCCGTATTTATTACTATCCCACCTTAATGAAACTTATGTTCATCGTTCTCAATGGGAGATTATCGAATCCCCTGTTGTATATAACTATACAACCAGTTAAACAAGCAAGTAGAGATGGTAGTTTGGTAAACACGTTCAGGCGGTAATAAGACATGAGAGTAGATCAGCCTCCCTGAGCGACATGATATTAAAACTGATACAATACACCTCAAGTGTATTCAAAAGTTTTATACTACACTTTAGATTATTATTTGTTTTGTTAAGTTATTTTTCTAATGTGTACGTTTGTTTGTTTCCAACTTTACACTTTCTTATAAGGAAAATTATAGTTAAATCTTATGATATTATAAAAAAAATCGAGATTTTAATGGAGTTATACAAATTTAAAATGTTCCTAATAGCAAATAAGTTGTTTTCGGAATATCCCTTTATGTGGAGTATGTAAACGCACTCTATGCCTAAACGGTTTGATCGTTTTATTAGTATTTGATAGGCCTCTCTACAAATGTTATATTTCTAGACAGGTGTCTTGTTAATATATAAAAATAAATATGGCACATACAGGGTGATTCGAAACTCTATGTACAAACTTTAATGGGAGATAGGGAACACTAAAACAAACCTTTTTCGTCAGTGAATCTATGTCTGCAGACGTCACCCTGAGGTACCATATATGGTTATGTTACTAACATGATTATTAAATAAGGATATTCACACAATTACTCACAAAGATACTTCACACATCCTACTCCCCTCAACGTTCCCGTTCGACAAAATAGATTACCAGTCAAGGCCAGCGCGGCATATCATGTCAGATAACGTCATGATTTCCACGCCAAAGACGCCTCGAGACCTCAGTAGAATGCTATGGATGCTTCCATGGAATAGTACCGTCTGGGCTAGCGCCAGTCGTTCCGTCGGTTCCACGCATCCGCCATGTTCCCCTTCCGTTACCCATCTCCGCCCTCCTTTGAATTACCCTCTATCCGTTTCTGAGATCACGTGATTACTTACAAGGACTATAAATGGACACGTTTCGTCTATGTCCCTGATATAACTACCAGCCCGCCTCGGTGGCGTAGTTAGCTAACGCTCTAATTTCATGTTGAGTTAGACTGCCGTGGACGGGGATATCGTGGTTCGAATCTCGTTCGTGTGAATTGGAGGTGGTTTTCCTAAATGTTTTCACCACTCTCCCTTCACGCAAATGCGGGTTCACTGCCTCTAAATTCAACCTTCGCAATTCCTAGCCCATTAGCGTAACTAGGACTTAAGCGTATAATCCAAATGTGTAGTAAGACGCCGTGCAAAATAAATAAATAAAAATGTAACTACCGGGTACTGTTATTCCTACCAAAATCAGGGTAAAGTAACATTTCCAGTTGTATGTCGAGTCAATTCTCAAGAAAACTAAGGTAGAGAAAAGGTGTTTTAACTCATGCAACAAACACAACAACTCTGTGAGTTATTTTAAAGTCATACATTGGTTTCCAAAATGTTTAAGATATTATACTATTATTGCGTTTTATTAACCGAGATGTTGGGGTTTAAGCCCCGGTCAGGTCTAGTGAAGGTGACTTTCCTTAAGTGATTTACGATATAATTTCCTTAACATCTCTTCAAGTTAATATAGTTACATCTTCTTTATTTTATTCTGTGCGTTAAGTAGCTATTGGCCTTTTAAAATAAATGTAGGCCAACATTTTTTTAATCACAGATTTTAAATCGAAGACAAAATGGATTTCTCTTAAGTAACTGTTTTATTTTTTTTTTACTTGGGGATAGGTATATTTATTTCATGTTTATTTAAATCATCGCTATAACTGTCATCTCTATAATTTTGTTCTTTGAATTTTCCTTGAGTTTCTTTTCTTTTATTTATTTTTAGCATATTTCTTTACAATTGTATTGGATACATTGATATTTCTACCTCTGGAATTTTCCTCGTGTTCTAATATATATCATAATAAAACCATTCGGTAAAAAAACCTAGAAATATGTTATTATTATTTTATTTATCTATAGTAAAAGTAGGCCTATTTATATATAATGTAAGTAGAACTTTTTATATATGTAAACAACTAAACTAATCTGAAAATATAATTTTATCAATAATGTTTTATAAAAATATGTATACAAGCAATTATAGTAGGCCTACAATCTCAGCACTAAAATGCAGCCAATAATATATCGCTACATGTCATATTGAGCCGTCCTTAAATTACGTAAAGGATTTTTTAATCAATGTTTATGGTGAGACAAAATCTAAAAAAAAGGACAAAAAATTTTGAAATGTGTCATTTTCATTCATTGATTAACCTCACTTTAATAATTAATTTTTACTGTTTTATATAAATAGAATTAATTTCACTCGCTTAGTTACCACTCCTTATGTATAAAAATAACTAAACGAGTAAAATGAACTTATTTACCAAATCGTAAACATTAGGTAAAGATAGAAGGGGTAAGAATGGTGTTGACGGAAAATCTTACGATCCCATACGTGGGGGAAGGGGAGACCGAAAATCATGGAAAGCATGCTTACGTAATTTAAGAATGGCTCCTATGTAGCTGGTGACAAGTTATGTCACCTAGCTATCATAATCACCGCACGAGTATCAAAAAGTGTATCATTTTAAAGTGAATGTATTTAGTATTAGGAAAAGAAGTGGTTTCGATAGCCACATAGAAAATTCACCATTTTAAGCACCTGCACTACGATGGTTGATAATAATCTTGTTTCTTAAAGCTTAGTAGAATTTTCCCCTAAAGGGTTAGACCACCGATGTTACACATGCCCCCTGGATAGCCACTTCCCTCACTCTTCCTCCCTCTTCGGAGAGTCTGTTTCTAGATAGACCGCTAGATAGGTAATGTCTCGCGGAACTGTGTAGGTATCAGCTCTAAACCTTCTCCATATGCTCCCTCGCTTTCACACTTAATGTTTATCAGCATTCATCCTCTCTCACTCCCCCTAATTATCCAAACCCTGGTGACTGTTAGGATCATTCCCCTCAAGGTAAAAATACCCGAGGTACCTGCCAGGAATCGAACCCGGGACTCCTAGGCTCGTAGCCAGGTGAACTGACCACTACACCACGAGGTCGGATCTCTGATGATAAAAGACATATTTAAAAAGATTAATGTTACGTCCTGTCTATCGAACCCCCTTCTTTCTGGGAGGCTGACTTCCCATAGAGGGTGGGGGGGGTTTGAGACAACACGTATCATATTGGTGGTCTAACCCTTTGAACCCTTTAAACTTGTAGTACAGGACAGTGCTTGAAATGTCGGCTTTACTTTGTGGCCATCGAATCTATATTTTCCCCTTACTTTTAATGTTGCATAGAATATCCTGCGTCGTGTCTATTATTATTAGTATCATCATCATCATCATTATTATTATTATTATTATTAGCACCGCATCTTACTACCCGTTCGGGCTGTACACACTCTAATTTGTAATGGTAGGGTGATCGTGAGATGAAATGGAAAACTTACAGTTTAACGTGGGATCCGAACCACGGTGGAGGCCTGGCATTCCTCACATACACAAGTTGTGATTAATCTTGTCAGAGGTAAAGGAAGGGTTTGGCTGTCAGATAAATCTGTGCCGGGACCGAGGATTGAACCCCGGACCCCCAGCACAGAAGTCTGACACCTTACCCCTAGACCACCAGCTCACTGTCGCTTTAATTGAATAGTACAGACCAGGGCCTTATCTGACAGCTATACAAATTTACCTTTAACGCATTCATACGTCAAGACTCTTATTTTATTTTTTAGCCTCTAATAGTTTTAGGGATTAGAAAGGTTATATTCAGAGGAAGTGTACCCTCATTTGTATAAGGGAAAGTGGAAAGCCATTTTTTTTAAATAACCCTCAGTACACCCGACTGAGATTCGAACCTCGATCTCCCCGTCATCGGCAGTCTAGTCTACTGCGAAAGTATCGTACATATTAATTTGATTTGATTTATCTCATGTTATATGTTCTATTAAACCTCGCCACAGATTAATAATTACAATTAAAAAAGTATCTCGTTTTATAAAAGCAAAGCGAATACTTGAATGACGTCATTAGTATGATCGATTGTAATTATTATAATGCATCCCTGTTGGCCTTGTCTGTGTGTGTGTGTGTGTGTGTTTATCAAACATACATTTATTGATTTGTCACACTTACGACCTTAAAGGCTACGAAACGCCATGTAATAAAGCACGTAAATTATATCAGTGGCTTGGGGCATCATAATAAATATTATATTTAGGATTATATTTGACTTTTTTTTAATCACAGAGCCTGTAAAGAGCACGATATAACCTACTCTAAGATGAAAGATCTGCCTGGTCATCGTACTGCAGATAGTATGCTTACCGGGAAAGCTTGTAAAAGAGTACTCACACCCGATTCGAAGGTGAGTGGGAAGGCCGCTGCTTGGGCTGTAGCGAATACTATGAAATCAAAAGTCAAGATGGAATCCGGTCTTATCAAAGGACGTCGTCATCAGCGCAAGACGAATAAATTACGTTCTACTACTGCTACTGCTACTGCTATTACTACTACTATTACTACTATTATTGCTACTACTACTGCTACTACTACTGCTGCTACTACTGCTACTACTACCCGTTGGAAGAAGAATAAAGGTAAATTCTTACCTATACTCCCTCTGAGAGCAACATTAAGAGCTTTCGCTGAAGGTGCGGGGGTGATCACGAAAGCCGCCAATAGTTACAATTGAGTGAGGCTCAAAGACATAGTCGAATGCTCGAGTCTATCGCTTTAGGTAAAGGTATGTATCTACGTCCGTACCCTAAAAAAAAAAGCTGACCACCTAAACGTGTTCTTATCGAAACAGATTTACTCAAGTACGCTAAAGTGTTTAAGATACCTTTCATCAGAGGTATATTCGCAAGAGACGCTTTACCTTCCGGCGGAGCATGGATGAACGAAGAAGGTAAGTAGTATCATTAATATAGACAGAGATAACGGTAAGAGTACTCATTGGGTTGCGTATAAAAAACACGAAGGTCGAGCGGAATACTTTGATAGTTTCGAAGATCCAAGACCGCCGATAGAACTTGTAAAATATCTCGGTGGATATGATATATTATTGATTTTAAACAAATTGGGTGTGTGTTCAAGGAGTCCCTAACGAGATATTACGCCGTTTTATGATATTCTTGCTGATTATATCAGTAAACGACTTATAAACTAACTTAATTCTATAACAAACACAGCACCCAGTCCTCCAGCAGTTAAATTATCAATGTGAAGGGGTATACCATACTTTCACTAGTGATACTTTTTTTTGTCTATGCCGGGAATCTAGCATGACACCCTTAGTTTATTAAGCGGAAACACTACCTACTGAGATTAGGTGACGGACAGGAGTGTACTGAACGTAGCAGTAACCTACAAAGCGTCGTTTTCAAAAAAAAAATCCCAAACATAAATTGTCTGTGGAACAATCAATATAAATTGTATCACTTCGCTTTAAATGGTTTATAAAATGAATAAATATTTACTATTCTAATGGATGTTATTTGCTTGTATGATATTGATATTTGAAGTTTTTAAAAAAATATCACCACTATTAATACAAAAGCATGCATTTTTTTTAGCTCTGCTTTGTAATGGGAAGAATCAAAAATGCAATCGAGGGAACCAAATTAGAGAATTGAAAGTGATCATATGAGCAATTAGAGTTCCATTTAATCTATTTTCGAGAATATTATTAAATTTCCATTTGATATCACAATACAATGGCAAATCACACAAACGAACATATATGCCTTCTCTTTACATTGTTTGAGGTAGATTTACTGAAGGTATTCACGTGGAAATAGACGTGCGGTACAAAATGAAAACAGTCATGGAGTAGACTCCAATGTTAGAGAGAATGTGATGCCAGTTACTAATAAATTGAAGCCCCTCTTAGCCCTCCCGTGAACTGAGTACAAGGTATTTTACTCAAGGCGCAGTACAGTCATGGGAAAACAACAAGACCCCCTGTGCGTATAACCCGAACGGGTAGTAAGACGCGGTGCTAATAATAATAAAACCCCTTACCCATTTAAATAAATAAAAAAGCCATACTAAGGTGGGATGGAAAAAGAATCCAATTAAGGTGAGATTGTAAAGACTCGAGAAAAGGTAGGTTTTTTTGCATTTTTTATATCAAAACTTTTTATGTCAAAAGAAATCAAATATTTCTCCTGAACATTTTATTCCCTTTTTTTTAAGCACAGAGTCTTACTACCCGTTCAGATTATACGCTTAAGTTACTAATTACGCTAATGAATAAGGAATTGGTAAGGTTGAATATAAAGGAAGTGAACCCGCATTTGTTGTGGAAGGAGAGTGGAAAACTATTTAGGAAAAATCACCCCCAGTTCGCCCGACCGAGATTCGAACCTCGATCTCCAAGTCCTCGGCAGTATAGCTCAACACGAAACTAGCGCGTTAGCCAATTACGCCACCTAGTCGGTTTTTGAAGAATTGTTGAGCTCACTGTGTGTAGAGAATTAAACTAGAAGCATCTACTGGGGCAATGTTTTATTTATTTTGTCCCCGAAAAAATATGCGTTGCTATAAAAACTGCCCAAAGAATGACTTTAGCTCGCGTTCCTTTCCACACCACCTTAACATCATGATTACTAACGACTTAACCGGCCTTAATTAACTTTTTTAATTAGCACCGCGTCTTACTACCCGATCTGGTTATACGCTTAAGTACTAATTACGCTAATGGGTTGGGAATTGGGAAGGTTGAATATAGAGCAAGTGAATCCGCATTTACGTGGAGGGAGAGTGGAAAACCATTTAGGAAAAAACCACCCCAGTTCACCCGAGCGAGATTCGAACCTCGATCTCATCATCCTCGGCAGTCGAGCTCAACATGACTAGCGCTTTATCTAACTGCGCCACCGAGGCGGGTCCTTAATTAACTGACGGTGGTGTAATAAATTACAAACATATACTGGAAAAAGTTTCATTTTCTATTTAATTTTTTATCCCCTGTTCTAATACCATTTTGGGTTACACGAATGCATTAACTGCGCTACATTGGATTAGAAATAAATGAGGAGGGCAATAATTTAAGATTAAATGTACCCGCGCTTGCCTTTAGGGAGAGTGGGAACACATAAATTAATAACCACACTCGGTAAACCCGACACGGGATTCGAACCCTGATCCACCCATAACCAGCAATACTGTCAAACACGAGAGTGACGCGATTAGACCACGTGACCGCCGATGCGGGTAAGAGGGTTTCATCGGGACTGAACGTACTTCTGTTCCCGACTGTACAAGAGCAAGCTCCCAAGTTACTGCCGGAGGTTTAAACTTGCCCTCCCCCACCGTCACCCCCCGAACCCTCAGACATTGCCCTTGTTAATGTACTCATTAACGAGCGAAGCTGCAAACAGTGACGTCACATTTATGAAGGAGTGTTGTCGACATGATACCAACACTTCATTTCAAAGACAACACCTTCCCTAAATATTTAAAGACGCGTTTTGGCACAAGAACTGCATTTTTAACATTTATTTTGAATAAAAAATATTTTTAAAAAACTGTAGAAACATATTATTGTACGTAATATATCAATATTTATTTTGTTATTTTTTTAGCTCCACGTCTTACTACCTGTTCAAGTTATCAGCATATATGATAACTCTAATGGATAGGGATGAGATATGAAGCATTTTAGAGGTAATCTAAGGGCATTTGCGTGGAAGGAGAACGGGGATCCAAATAGGAAGAACCACTTTCAATAGGCCCGACAGGGATTCGAACCCCGATCTACCCATCATCAGCAGGCCAGTCTAACACGATGGTGACGCCTTGGTGTAAAGCCAGACTGGAGCGCGTGAGGGTGCGACTGACCCGAGCGACGCGCTTGATAGATAAAACTGATTCTATTTTTCAAGCGCGCGCTCGAGCCGGAACAGTCTAGTTTACAGGCGCTGGGCAATATTATTGTATGTTGGTTCATTGCGTGCTAGGAAAACTCGCTCGCTCGGCAGTTCAGCCGAACTCTTAGAGATTAGACCATTCGGGCACTGTTTATAAAAATATCTCAAAATATATTATTTGATTCTTTGAAATAATACAATAATTTAGAGATCTGTTAAAATGACCGATTTCTAAAATGTTATAATTTTGTTTGTTTGTATTTGTAGATTTTGTACTCAAGTAGCATGATTCCAACCCCCCCTCCCACCCGTGGGTACGTTAACAAAGGTGTCAGTCTTGTTTTGTCTGGTTTCCCGCTGACGGAGAGGTAGGGGTTCGAATCCCATCAGGATGTAATGAAATTTGTTTTTTCTAAATCGTTCTACACTCTCCATACATGCAAATGTGGCTACATTTACTCTCAATTATGTATTACTTATGCTTACCCCATTAGAGTAAACTATGATAATAGCCCAGACGGGTAACTAAGACGTGGGGCACATTTTATTAGAGAATATATATATATTTTAATTTATAGAAGATCGTTTTATAAACATGTAGGCTATTGTTTCATGTTGAAAGTAAACCAACGAGTTATTCAAATAAATGATACGACACAATCGTACAAACGTTCTCACATATTGTCTAAAAGAGACATTTTTGAAAAATTTTGAATTTTCCAAAGTTCACTTGTCAGTTATTCAAGGGCAAGGATCCAAATATTAAGTTTGAACCAAATCTATTGAATCCGTTTCGGATCAATGCCCAGGGATAAACATATATGAGGAACAGTCAGGATTGTAAGATCCACTTTTTGGGGTTCGGGTTCACATAACATTTAAAAGATTCAACATAATCTTGAGGTCAAAGGGGGGAAATTTTACGATAAAAGTAATATTTCAATGAGAAATTAAAAATTGCTCAAAAATACATACATTATACATATATATATACACGCACTCATACTATCCCTTATGGACCAAAAGTCACTACCCCTTTCAAAGCGTATTCAACAGTGGTCATAATTATACTAAGCCAGTGTTAATGTAAATACACTAAGGCAATGTTGTTTTCAATCGCCCCATATATTTTAAACTTCCCACTATTTATTTACATCTGATAGTGAAGTAATCGTTTGAGTGCATTGCTAGCCAATAAAATCAGTTGTTATGAATGTATTTAGTGACCTAAGTCATGTTGATTAGCTTTTATCGTTCTGATTCATATTCTCTAAAATGTATACTATTGAAGAAAGGATTTTTGCATTAAAAATCTGTTACAAAGGTGGTTTTAGTGTTAGAAATGTACCAATGGAATCATTTCAACACCGTTCCGCCAACTCGTATGGTGATCTGCAATTTACGCTTCTAGCGAGCGAACAGCAGACAGAATTCAATTAGAGATTGAATGTTTATCATGTTATTATTGTAAACTGACTGACTTTATGGTTCTAGTATTATTATTATTATTATTATTATTATTATTATTATTATTATTATTATTAGCACCGCGTCTTACTACCCGTTCGGGCTATACGCACTTACGCTAATGTGTAATGGTAGGGTGATTGTGAGATGAAATGGAGGACCTACAGTTTAACGTGGAATCCGAACCACGGTGGAGGTCTGGCACTCCTCACATTCACAAGTTGTGATTAATACACGTCTTGTCAGAGGTGAAGGAAGGGTTTGGCAATCAGATAAATATGTGCCGGGACCGAGGATTGAATCCCGGACCCCCAGCACAGAACTCTGACACCTTACCCCTAGACCACCAGGTCACCTTTCTAGTAATAGAGTTGGATAGGTGAGACCCGGCTGGTTGCAGCTCAGTACCCCTCCCTCGGGTCGCGTCGGTCTGATAGTTCGCAGGACGCAACTCATTACCTACCTTACACTCATAATGATCCAAAAACAATTTTCTGAAAGCAACTCGATCCCCCCACAAATTTACTTTGAGGTTGTAACAGAAAGAAACTTGTCACTTTTGTCTACAGAAGATTTGTTAGTGGAAGAAGATTATAGAGTCCCTAAGGGGAGAGAGAGAGAAAAGATTAACCAAAAGCAGCTTACATCGGATACAAGTTGAAGGATAAGGGGGTAGGGGAGGGGAAGCTCAATGAACTCGAAAATCCACTGATGACTTTGAGAACAATGACTTGGGTGCGGAACTTTTAAAAAATCCTTCTTGTCTAGCGTTCAATCAATTTCTTCTCCTTGGTTATTGTGTGGCCTTCATTATGAAAGATTTTTTAATCACACTAATAACATAAAAACGTTTACGATATAAAAGTTATAATTAATAGAAAATTATACAAAGAGTATCTCAAAATTGGAGTGGCTATTTTTCGAAACAAAAATTCTTACGTGATGATCACGCCACGGTTTATTTAGATAATTTGAGGTATTAATATATGAAAATAGTTTTAATAGCATTCGTAACTGTCATACCCTAAGCGCAGGGTTGGGGATACGACTAAGGCGTCAGTCTCGTCTGGTATGATTTTCCGACTGATGGAGAGGTCCAGGTTCGAATATCGGCCGAGTCTACTGAGTGTGGTTGTTCCTAAATAGTGTACATTTATTTCCCCAAGCAAATGGTGTTATATTTAAACTAAGTTACACATTCCACCCCACCCCCCTCGTTAGCATTAATACTCGGTTATCCCGGACGGGTAGTAAGACGTAGTGAACAAACACAATATATACCTTGATTTTCTTACGAATGGAACTTTTGGAGCACCTTTTAGAAATAAAAACATCTCTTTTGCGGTCAACATTGATAGTATTTTACTATTTTATTAGTGTTATTTTATAGGTATTGCTAATATCTATCAAAAGTGACAGCTGCTGATCACATGACTTGACGTATGAATACGTGAAAGTAGATTTAATAGCTTTCTCTAGCTGTCAGATGTATCCATTAATACCCCAAAAAAATGGGGTATACATTGCTGCCACGATTCCACTTACAGCCTAATTTTCACAGTAGGTATTATCCTACAGCTAGATCTACTTTCGCTTATGCATACGTCAAGTTATCTGATCTTCAGCTGTCACTATTGATAGATAATATCAATACCTATTAAATAACAGTAATAAAATCGTAAATATTATCAATGTTGACCGCAAAAGAGATATTTTTATTTTCTAAAAGGTATTTTAATTGTTGTGCAGGGTGGGACCGAAACAATTAAACGATTAGTAACTTAAGAATAAAAACTTTAATTGAAATTTAATATTCACAAGCTAAATAAAAGCAAACTACATATTATACTTTTTCACTTTTTAAAGATGTCACTCAGGTGATCTCCACTGGATGTCAGGCAAACCTCAGCAGGTTGTTCATCACTTTCCTCAACATAGATCGTATAATTGTCTACGTCACACCCTATAAATTTGTGAGAAAATCAAGGTATATGAGTAATGATAACTTTTTTTTTAACTCGGANAAAAAAAAAAAAAAAGATCCGTCAATGCACGTTATTAACATATTGATTGAATCCGTCAGTGCGTTTGTGCTGCCAATGGTGTGGGAATTAGCCGGTAATCTGATAAGGAAATGAAGCGTGCGTCACAGTGTTTGTTTGAAGGAGAGAAATCGTGAAAAAGAGGAGAAGAGAGAGGATTGTGGGGGAGCCCGTTTGGGAAACGGTTGGTTTTTATTCGATAAAAAAAACTCTATCAAAACTAAACCGTAATTTGTATTTATTTATTTTAAGTATTGAACGTGCACTTTATGAACCAACTAATAATATCAGAGCTCGAGAATGTCTGAGAGAGAAATCCTACCATTTTTGTCGGGAAAGATATTTTCAAATAGCTTCCACAGTTCTTTTACATGCCACAATCGACATGGGACCGACGGATTTACTTCTCCTCCGAAGGAAGTTGTGCTACGGATTTTTATAGTGCAAGAAAGACCTGTCAACCCCAACTGGGTTTGAACCCAAGAACTTCGGGTCCTGAGGTGAGAACTTTGCCCCAAGACCACCGAGGTCAAGAAAGCTTCAGTTAAAGACACCGATTTTTCAAAAGGTAAATATTCTCACAGTGTGGTATTTCTTATGAGAATACCAGTTATGGAGCTTCAAAACCACTAAAACAATCCTCATTTAGCTAAAGGTATATACATACATCAGAGGCAAATTTGAAGTGAGGAATATCGAGGTCAAACGAATGCATAAATATAGTGTTTTCCAACCTTTTCCAAATTTTGTCTTTTGATACCATTACCACCCCTTGATAATCTACAAGCGTCGATATTCTTGTTTTTAAATTAATATTTTCACTAAATATTAATACCCGCCCAGGTTATCCACATTTAATTACACTTGTGGGATGGGTATAATTCAAAGGAAATGTATATTAATTTTTGTGCGGAGGGAAAAGGGGGAAACCATTTAGGAAAAATCACCTCAAGTTCCCCCGGTTGGAATTTGAATCCTGACCTGATCACCAACAAACCAAACGATCGTGACGTTAAGCTCACGTGCTTGATTTAATTACTGTGAATTACTTATATAATGATTACGAATATGATTAAGATGTCTCAAACGATCCGCCTTGGTGACGTAGTTGGCTAACGCGCCAGTCGTGTTGAGCTAGACCACCGAGGACGGGGAGATCAAGGCTCGAATCTCGGTCGGGTGAACTGGAGGTGGTTTTTCCTAAATGGTTTTCCACTCTCCCTCCACGCAAATGCGGGTTCACTTCCTCTAAATTCAACCTTCCCCATTTCTAATCCATTAGTGTAATTAGTACTTAAGCGTATAACCGGAACGGTTAGTAAGACGCGGTGCCAAAAAAAAGTCTCAAACGAGAATCAACGATCCCAGTGCGTATTTTGTATTATTATTATTATTATTATTATTATTATTATTATTAGCACCGCGTCTTACTACCCGTTCGGGTTATACGCACTTACGCTAATGTGCAATGGTAGGGTGATTGTGAGATGAAATGGAGGACCTACAGTTTAACGTGGAATCCGAACCACGGTAGAGGCCTGGCATTCCTCACATTCACAAGTTGTGATTAATACACATCTTGTCAGAGGTGAATGAAGGGTTTGGCAATCAGTTAAATCTGTGCCGGGACCGAGGATTGAACCCCGGACCCTCAGCACAGAAGTCTGACACCTTACCCCTAGACTACCAGATCACCTGTGTATTTTGTAAATCATGCTAGCAGCACCCCTTGTCTGAACACGAGACTGCTACAATAAACTTTGTCAGCAAGCAAATGTCAGAGTTGAGAAGCCAAAAGGAGCTTAAACAGTAACTTGGGTATAAAGTTATAACCTCAACAAGCATTGAGACTCCGCGCAAAACGTACCGCGATCCTCAGGTCGGAAACGAATGGTAAACGGAACTCAAGGCATCCTTGGCCCATTTGACGAAACAAAGCCGAGGCAATATGAATGAGCCTGAGCCATTTCGTGTCGGCACATCAAATGGAGGCAGCATGAGGCACGTGTATGTCGCTTTAGATACTATTAGTGAGACAAACATTCAATCATTCGCGCTATTTATGCCCGTTTTCTTTTTATTTTCGTGTTGTGCTGTTTGACAAAATGGAGTGTACAAATGAAAGTGCTCTAGAATTAATCGCGGAATATAAAATAAACAATATGCTTTGGAATCCCAAACATTCTCAATAATTAAACAACATTAAAAAAAGGAGGATTCATCGAATAAAATTACTTAAGATTTTACTATCCATGTTAACTAAATATATATAAAGTGATGGCTGTAGGCAATATTATTATTATTATTATTATTAGCAACGCGTCTTACTACCCGTTCGGGTTGTACGCACTTACGCTAATGTGCAATGGTAGGGTGATTGTGAGATGAAATGGAGGACCTACAGTTTAACGTGGAATCCGAACCACGGTAGAGGCCTGGCATTCCTCACATTCACAAGTTGTGATTAATACACATCTTGTCAGAGGTGAAGGACTGTAGGCAATAAATTCCATCAACAACAATGTTGCCTCAGCGACTGGTATTGTCTCGGGTCAAGGACATTTCCTAAGTACTGCCTCATGCGTGTGGAAAAGTCAACCCAGTTGAGGCATTCGTTTGGCCTTGATTTTCCTCGCTTCAAATTTGCCTCTGATATATACGCACCTTTAAAAAACTAACTGTTGTGATCGTGTTTTTTTCTTTTTTCTAGCACCGCGTCTTACTAACCGTTCGGGTTATACGCTTATGTACTAATTACCCGAATGGTTTTAAGGATTAGGTAGGTTATATTTTAAGGAAGTGTACCCGCATTTGTGTTGAGGGAAAGTGGAAATCTTGTTTGGATAAAGCCATCATCAGTACACCCGACCTAGATTCTAGCCTTGATCTCCCCGTCATCGGCAGTCTAGCTTCTAGTCTACTGCGAGAGTAGCGCGTTAGATCATGTGGCCACCGAACTGGTTGTGACCCTGATAAAAAGTGACTACAGTAGAATGTCAACCATCCAAATATTGACTAACCGAATCTCAATCATCCGAATTGTCAACTAATTAATCGAATCACCGCAACCAAGAAATAAATCCATCCACTCTTTGAGTCCACGTGTTCTTTATTCCTGGCCATTACTATTCAATTTTTATATTTATTCATTTTTCTTTATTTTTTTTAAGTTTTTAGTTTGTACTAATCAAAATGGTATTTTTAGTTTATAGTAATATTTTCTTTAATCCATCCAAATTTTCGCTTATCTAAAATAGATTAAATTTATTGCAATTTGATCGGCGTTGAACTATAAATGTTTGAGCATGGAGTTGAACCGAAATATGTATCGGTTCTGGTCCTTACTAAGGTTCACGTTCTTTTTTGTTTTTAATTAGGTTCCGTTTATGGTTTCGGTCCTTTTAATTATTTATTTAATAGTTATACTTCCATTATAAAATTATTTTTTTAAATAGAAAAATAACTTACACATTAAAAATAACTTACAGCATAAAATAATTAAAAGTTAACGTTATTAAAAAAAATACGGAGGAATATATCCGCCTTTGACCAAAAAAAAAATACAAAGAAAAGGTAAAATAAAGTGTTTTCAAAATAATATTAAGTTAAAGAAAGACAGAAATAAAATGCAATTTTAAAAAATAATTTAAGAACTTAAATATATATGGATTCAAATTCCGATCTTTGTTCTTAGATAATTTATTTTTAGGGTTCCTGTTCCAGTTATGGTTCCTTAAAAAAATATTCTAAGGTTTGTTATCACTTCTGGTTTCGGTTCGACTCCTTGTCTTTGAAGAAGGCTAGATCTTTGTTTCTCAACATTTACCTTGATCTCAGAACTGTGACACTGAGGGTAAAAATGAGTTTATCCCTATCGTAGATTTTTTTAAATTATAAAACTTAATTTGGAAGGTTTTAAACGCTAGAGATACTTCCTAGAAATTCGGGATTTCTGGAAGTCTAAACCGCGTCCCAACGCTCAAGTAGGTAGCCCCCTTAATATGAATACAAAAATACACCACCTCAACCCCTCCTTCGTGTTTTGTGTCTTACTACCCGTCCGGAATATCCAAATTTTACATTAAAGAGCAAGGTTCAATTTATATGAAGTGTACCCGAATTTGTGTGTACGTAGTGTGAGAAACCATTTAGATTTTTTTTTAAAAGTAAATAAAATCAGCCGGTTATCGAACCTCGAACTCCCTTTCATAATGAAACCAGACAAGAAAAATATATCAAGGGAGAAACACATCTGTACGTTCAAACGTTATCATAGCCGTTATAAAAAAAATTCAATTTAAACAGTTTTAATATTTATAAGTTATCTTATTGACGGTTGGTCGTGCTTCAAGCATGAAGCTTTACCGTAAATTTTTTTAAATTTTATTTGAATTATTTTTACACGCACTTTCTAAACACAGAACCATGAAGGTGGCCACGTTGACAAAAGCATCAGAATGATCTCGTCTGGATAAATGATGAGGAGGAGTTCGGAGATCGAAGCCTTGCGGATGTACCGAGGTGTTTTATTCCCCTAAATTGTTTCCAACCTTCACGCAAATGCGAACACATTTACTCTAAACTATACCTTTCTCATCATCACACCTCCAGCATGAATATGGGGATAGCTCTATATGGATGGATATAAAGACGCACGAGGGATTTAAAAAAATTATAATGCAAATGACTCGCAAACTAACTTAATATACTACAACCTTTAACACAACACACACACAAAAGTTAGGTGCTATCATATTAGGAGAACAACGACAAATCCTTATACAGTAAAACCTTAGATTGCGAGTAACTTGGTCTGCGAGTGTTTTGTAAGACGAGCAAATATTTTCAATAAATTTTAACTTGATAAACGAGTGATATCTTGCAATACGAGTAGTACTATGGTTACGCTTTGTCTGCCGAGCAGTGTCATTGGATAGGTTCTTTGTTAAAGTCTCACAAAAAGAAAAATATTCCAGTGATCCAACATATAGCGGTGATTCCGTTAGTGACAGTGAAAGTCGTCCTAAACAATAACCCACCTCCTCCTCTCCTCTCTCTCGTCCACCCCACACCAGCCACCATTAAATTTAATAAATAAATTTGATTACAGTACAGTTAAATTTAAATAACGTAAATAAAAAAGGTATTAATCATTTTTAGATTAAATATTTTTGGGTTGAGGGACGAATCATCTGAGTTTCCATTATTTCTTATGGGGGTAAATTCGCTTTGATATACGAGTGCTTTGTATTACGAACACGTTTACGAAACGAATTATGCTCGCAATCCAAGGTTTTACTGTACAAATAATACATTCCTTAAGGCAGAGTCGAGAATCGAGCCTACATTCTCTCGCTACAAGATATCATAGCGGGAATAATTTATACTTTTAATTTATAAACCTTTTACTTATTTCATAGAAACGCGGCAGACGTGTCGTTTAGATAATAAGGTTTGTAACGATACTACTTTTTTTTTTCCCCCAGTGACAAATATAGAATTCGAATCAGGGAGAATGTGTCTTAAAATAAGTTGTACTTTTACATCCGCAAAATACCGCCGTACTCTTCTTCATCTTGTCCTTTCATGTTTCTGAATTGGCTTCCAACCATTCTCGTAATTAATTCTATTACTTTCATTTTAATTGGTCCCCACTACCCCAGAGCAACTCCTAACAATAAGAAATGTGGAATGAAAAAGTTCATTATTAAGTTACTACATTATAATTTCGAATATTCTCTCTACCTTCTTTATTCAAAACCTACCTCGACAATTAAATGAACTGAGCATAAAGAACTTATAACAAAAGAAAACTATAGAAGAATATTAATTTACTAATAAGAACAGAAGATGAATGTGCACTTCTTTGCTAGAGGGTCGGTAGTTTAGGAATGGGGGATGGCAGTTGTACATTAATTTAAAATGATTATATATTGTGACTTGTGAGTTTGTTTAGCAATGATATGGCAGGTTGTATGTCTCACTTAAGGCGGGATAGAAGTCACCATGAGTTAAGGTGGGGATGTAGGGGACGCGAGAAAAGGCCAGTGTTTTTTGCCTTTTTTTATAGCAAAACTTTTTTTTTACTAAAATAAATAAAATATTGATTCAGTACAAACATAGAGTTTAATTTTATTCACATGGAAATATCAACAGTTGTTGAATATCTGTCATGAACATAGCGGCAATAGATGATTATCTTTTTAAAGTTAAAAGAAAAGTTTGTTATTAAATACCGTGACACCGTTGAAAGATATTCAAGAAATTTTGAGGTCACCATGTGAAGAAAATTAAATTCCATGTTTCCACTGGAGAAATATTTTATTTATTTTAGCCAAAAGAATGTTTTGCCATAAAAACTGTGAAAACACTGGCTTTTCTCGCGTCCCCTTCCATCCACCTTAACGTAGAATATAAATTTACATGAGTTAAGATTAGATTTATTATTATTATTATTATTATTATTATTACCACGTCTTACTACCTGTTCGGGTTATAGACATATATGGGAGTTAGTTTAATGGGCTAGGGGTGAGGAAGGAAGCATTTTAGAGGTAATATACCCGCATTTGCATAGAAAGAAGAATGGGGAAACCATTTAGAGAAAACCACCCTCAGTAGACCCGAACCGGGATTCGAACGCCGATCTCCTCATCACCAGCAGGCCAGTCCAACCCGAGAGTGACGCCGTAGACTGTTCGGCCACTGAAGGTGGGATATAAATCACCGTGAGTTAAGGTGGGATAGAAGTACAAATGAGTTAAGGTGGGATATAAGTTTAAATCAACCATCACGTCCAAACGATCTAAGGCGTCAATATCGCATGGAACAAGGTGAGAATCTCGTCAGGGTGCATTGCTGGTGGTGATTTATCACCGTGGTTTTTCTCATAATCTCTCCGAGCTAATGTAGACGCATTTATTCTGACTTACCCTACATATTACTACCCCTTGATATTGAACTAATTGATTTAAAAAATAAATAAAGGGACGCGTCCCACCGTTAGATTCAATACGATTTGAACTACGTCATTCGGAACTGTCACGCAAACCTTTGACAAATTCCGAAGATGAAGGGTGCTAGGGTAATGTGTAGGCCCACTTTCCGAAAATTGTTTGGAATCGATTAACTGGTGAACTTTATCATTTCATAACAGTGAATAAAAGGGAGAGAGAGATAGTGAGTGATGCAATATCTCTGTTGTCATTTCATTTTGTTAGCAACTCCTTTTCTCCTTTTAGCGCTCAATCAACCACTACGGGACCAAATTGAACACTTCATGCGGTTATTGTTGGACTCGGGGTCTTCGGTAACGAACGGGTGATCGAGAGCGTGCGGTGGTAAACGAGCTAAATCACGTCATTAAGGTGGAATGGTTAAGGTCTATAGTCTTAAAGTTTTTTATAATCAAAATAACCATCATAATTAGGCTAAAATAAATACAATGTTGCTTTCAGTAAATATGTTTAGTTTAATTCTCTACATATAGTAACCTCAAAAGTTCTTGAAGAGTTGTTGTAGGCATCGCACAATTTGACCAAAACTTTTTCCCCCTCGCTAAAAAAATAAATGTTTCCGACACCTTAGCCCAATCGGTAGCGTGTCTGCCTACGAATTAAAAAGTTCCAGGCTTAAGTCCCGTGGTCAAGTTATTTAACTTAAAATTAAATATTTTTTTTTTAGAGTTTAAATTAACATAATAGGCAAAAAATATTTCATGGTCCTATAAAGTCAATCCCTAGTCGTTAAAACATATAAAAACGCAATTACACAAAAGTGATTGCTATTGCTTAGTTTTGTGAAATACTTTTTTTAACGTGATGTTTATTACATACACAAATATGGTGTAGATCAGCGGTTTCCAAACTGTGGTACGCGTAGCATCAGTGGTACGTACAATTATTCCCGGTAGTACGTCGTGAAAATCCAAATAAAACAAGCGGAAAAAGAGAGGACCTCATCCAATCTTATAAATTTATTTAGACCAATTCTAGGCAAACAATAATACTCGTATATTAAAATATTTGTATTTTTTAAAAAGGGCTCCATTTGAAAGAAAATCAAGGTATAGATGTAAATGAACATTTTTTGACAGTTATAAAATTTACCGGTATTAAAATATATTTAATATGTATTTATTGGTAAAGTAGTGTGATATGTTACTGTCACTTTTCATAGATAATAAATTAAAATCATACTTAATGTTGACTTTAAAACATATGTTGGTATTATATTAAAAGTTCCTTCTTACCATAATCCTACTATAGTTAACAAGTTCTACAACCAGCATCATAAATACCGACCCCATGGCAGTGATTCCGACGACCTCGCACATCCATCACAGACTTTGCCTTAAACTAAGAAGTACCCTACCTACGTTACGAATTCCTGTACATCTCCAAGATGGAGCGTCGACACAGTGAATCAAGGTTCTAGGGTTCGATCCCCGTGTCCAGGCGTCAACTTTATACAAATGAGATTTCTATGAACAGTAAATTATTCATTGCCAACGATAGTTCCAATCAAGGTGACCTGGTGGTCTAGGGGTAAGGTGTCAGACTTCTGAGCTGAGGGTCCGGGGTTCAATCCTCGGTCCCGGCACAGATTTAT
>CABFWO010001526.1:151696-168462 GCA_902155825.1 Timema genevievae | reverse complement strand
AAAAAAGTAAAAAATTGTCTTTTATATGTATTTAAAAAAGCAAAATTGGGATCAGCAAAATAGTTTTTCATTTTAAAATAATTATTTTTTAATTTGTTTTTATCTTTACTTTGTCTTGACCCCTCGAAGAGAGGAGTATTGGGATCGTCAAAAAAAGATCAAACTCGAGATTTTGATAAATGTTGACGTTTTGTGACCCCCTTAAACCAAACAAGTGGTTTTCGCGATGCCGTCTGTATGTATGTATGTATGTATGTATGTATTTCAGGCTAGAGCCGAAACCATTCTATCAATTGGGCTAAAACTTAGTATCTAGGGTTCTCATAAGGTCCCCCCCGAAGAGTTTTTGGAATTTGATAATCTTAAGAGTAATTTACAAAAGCGCAAAAAGAGAAAAAATAGTTTTTATCAAAATATGCTCTAACGATTTTGATTAAATTTGGTATCCAGACATTGTTTAACGTTACAAACAAAATTGCAATTTTCATTTTTTCATGAAAATGACTTTTAGAGTCCTATAAATTAGAAAAAAATCTCCAATTTTAATCATATATCCACAACTATTTGAGATACAAAGTAGCTTATTGTAAAGTTGTAGTACTATTAAAATAAAAATATTTGACTTTGGAATATATTTTTATAAAACCAATGGCTTCTGAGCTATAAGCAAACACACACACACACACACACACACACACACACACACACACACATATACATACATATATATACAGTATTTTTTAATGGAGTAATTTGGAATATGAAATTAATTTTAATGCTTTTTGGTGGACAAAGATGCTCCACTTTTTTCAATGTTTCTGTAACATAAGTATATTATTTTAGTTACTGTCTTTGGTGTAGTGTTTCTGCAACGGTGTATATTATTTTGTTTTACAAATTTTTACTAATTTTTTTAAATGTCTCTATTTTAAGATTAAGGATATATAAATTGTATGTGGTAATGTAATAAAATGGTTCAACTTGTCTCAGCTCCGCTGTTGTCTAATGATGACCGATTAGACGCCTGGTTTGAGTTTTATTATCTACCTAAGTCCCGTGGAGGAAGCTATGTTAGTATTTATGTTATCTTGGAGTAGATGAGGAAATCAAACCGAAATTCACACGTTGGATAACCACCCCCTAATGTCGGCCTGTCCTTCAATGTCAAACAACTGTAACGCAACTGTACTCGAGTTTATGAAGATTCTTGGCATTTTATATCTCCCCAAACTCTAAGCGGTTGGTCTTACAATCTCTCTGTTTGTCCCTCCGTCTGTGGAACTACAGTCAAAACGGTTTAATGGATTTCCTTCAAACTTGATATTTTTATTTGTTATATGGGCATGTCTTGAGGCCAGATCGTGATTTTTATTCTATACTTTAAATTAAGGATAGTTTATTAATAACTAATTTTTGAAAATTAAATTTTTTTAAAAGAGAATTTAACAATTTAGTTTGAAATTGTAATTTGAGGAGTTTTTTTACATAGTAAATAACATTGTATTCTTGTTTATAAGAACAAAAATTACTTGAGGGTAGTGATAAATATCATAATTATGTTTATTTTAATGAAGATAACATATTAATAAGTAGTATATTGATAAACAATTTTTTAAGAACTTTGTCAGCAATTTTAAAAGACTAAATGCACTATTTTGTCATACCACTCAAGTCTTAACACCGCTACCTATCTGGACCAGCCTATATGAATTTTTACACTACTATAATTGAATGAGGAATATATTCCCCCATTTTAGGGAATAAAATGGGGGTGGGGGGTTCTAAAACCTCGGGACTCTAACCCGGAGTTCGAGCCCCGATCTGCCCGTGACCATCAAACAATTCAAGACAAAACCGGAGTCTTTGTCCACGTGTTCTCCTGTGTGGATTGTCATAGCATCTAGCTGTTCAGTTTTCCATCATTAATCCATAAGTCACCATGTAAAATATTGAACACACGTGTTTAGCCTGTGCATGCGTAGAGAGTAGTCCCCTATGACGTTAACTAATATTTAAATAAGGAAATAAATAAATATTTTCTATGCAATTATTTTCTGACTGTGAGAACTTGGTCAGTGAAGGTCTAACTGTTACGTCATGGACCACATATCAAACACGACTTCCTATTTACTTATATCAGTTTATGCGCTATAATTCAATCAAAACACAAACGTTATCGGTATTATGTGTGGCATTTATTACTTGTAGTAGCTTTGATATTTTATTTTATAGAATATTCAGGGTCACATACTGTGATCGAGGTTTCTAAATCATTGCTCAATCATCTCCTCAGATCTTTAGATATTTTTTTTTATCTCAGCTGTGACCAAATTTATTTGTCCTTACTTGACACGAAAGTATACCAATGATTTATTCGGGGATAAATAAAAGTTATGTTTCGGTTTCTGATAACTTTTAGATTGTTTAAAAAAAAAGCCCTAAAAAAACTATAATGTACATAAAGCTTTTCAGACTACCCCTTTATATAAGTGGTAGTCCTACCATATTATTGTAAACATTTAATTAATATTTTTAAACTTGGCTATCGAGATCACCCGTGCCACAGGACAAATGAACAAAGGCGTTATTCTCGTTTGGTATGGTTTTGGCTAGGATTCAAATCTCGAGTGTTTTTTTTTTACAAAATGGTTTTACATTCTCTCTCCACGCAACTGAGGATATATTTCCTCTAAATTCTTCTTTCCTAATACTCAGCTCATCAGTTTAAATGTGCAGATATCTCGAACGGGTATGGTATGCAAAATAAATCAATTATAGAATATATGTAAGATAAAATAAATATTTTACTGTTTATTTTTTTAAATATTCGATGAAGACAAACTCTTCCATAGCTGGTGGAACGCCTTGAAATAAATACGGTTCATTTTCTGTAATATATTTCAAAAGGTAAGTACCATATGTCACCTACTTGTCCTATAGCGGTAATTTAGGAGAGGATTTCTCACCTCTTGGCCATCTTAGTTTCTACCACCATACAAACCTTTAGGTCATTTGAATTATAGGCTATAGTCATCTTATTTACATTCTATTTGCTATAATCAAATAGAATGTAATCAATGAACTAGCCAATTTTGATTTTTTTTATGGACATTCGAGTGGAATTCTTAATTATTAGTCTTACTTTGACCAACTAAAAAATTAATTGTAAATTGTTATGTAAAACTGTTAAGTCATCATTCAATCCAATATATAAAATACATGCGGTGTCTGTGTGTCCTTGGACAAGTACGCTATTTAACATTCAATCTTTATGAGAAAACCCCGAAACTTAAAAAATCAATATGTTGGATCCAAAATTACAGATGAAACGTTCATATGAAGTTTTAGAAAGCTGAAATTCTGTAAGGATGCAATGGAGCATGCAATCTTTATGAAAAAAAATTCCTAAACTTAAAAAATTCAAAATGGCGAACCCACAGTGATGAACGAAACGTCCAAATTGAGTTCTAGAAAGATTAAATTTTGTATGCACGCTATGGAATATCCTATTTAATATAAAGGTCAAGTAAAAATAGCATATAATATTGATTTTTGTGCAATTATTAAGCTAATATAAGCCCCATTATTTTACCATCCATGCATATACTCTAAATATGTCCCTATATTCTATACTTTCTTCTGTATATGTTTTGTTTGTTGCCAGTAAACTCAAAAAGTACCAGTTGTATAAAGATTGAACATCCTCCGTTAAGCTTCTTATTTTTCATACCATCAGGTTATCTGATCAGCAAACGAAGTAGTTTTGTAAAAAAAAAAACTACTCTTAGTGTAGTTACATTTGCGTCGTGCGGCTGAAGGGAGCGTAAGTATTTTTTACAGTTTTTATAGAATTGAAATTTTTTGCCCAAGATAAATCAAATATTTCTCCAGTATCAACATAGAGTTTAGTTTTATGCACATGCTAATATCAACAGATCTTGAATATCTGTAAAGGTTGTCCTGGAAGTTTGTCAAAACCTTTTAAATAAAGATAAAAAGTTTTGACACCCTTGAAAGATATTCAAAATCTGTTGATATTAGCAGGTGCAGAAAACTAAGCTCTATGTTGATACTGGAGAAATATTTGATTTATTTTGGACAAAAAAGTGTAATGCTATAAAAACTGTAAAATTACTCGAGTTCCCTTCTGCCGCACCCTAAATTTGAAGCAATTCAAATATATCCTATTTAAATCTATAAATATTATTTGTATATCTCCTTGGCAACGAGGGGTTTGGGATCCAAACAAACATGAACAATCTATTTTAATAAAATTCTAATGTAAACTAAAATATATATTCTAATGTAAAATCCAAAGAGAAATTTTCAGATTATAAAAAAATGACCTGTTTTCATAGTTTTGTCTGTTGTTTCGTATTCATATTAGTAAATAAAAATTGTTTCTTTGGCAAATAAAAACTACACAGGTAACGTTCAAAATGCTTATTTAATTCAAAATTAAATTTTCATATACAGGCCGATGTATTCAAATAAATCAAATACTACTTTAATTAAAAGGGATCTTAAAAATGAAAACGTGTGGGAGGATACATCAATAGAAATACACTGTTTTAGTGAAAATACCATAAATCTTTTTAGGCAGATATTTGCCGTAAGAAGCTGTGAGAAAATTTCTTTGATATCTTCAAAGACTAGAATACTTGGCCAGGAAACGCGATAGGCCTAACCATAATCCCCGATATTTAGTTGTGAAAATTCGGCTCTCCGAGATGTAAAAAGAATACTGTGTTCCTACTAATCGGAAAGTGTGAAGACTTTATTTAGAGGAAGCCTCAATATCACCACACGTGAATCATCCAAGAACAAGGCCGTAGTTGGTAGGGAGGGTTCAACCCCCCCTGCCGAAATTTAATGAACAAAATATATTTGGCTTTATTTATGGTTCAAACAATATCAAAATTAAGGTACAAGTACAAATTAGGAGGCTGTGTTACCATAAAAAAGAATTTCAGAGGGCTTCTAGAGGTGTTTAATTTTTAGAATTTTTTCTAGCCTTTGGCAGCATGTACTTTACGTTGAACGTAGGGCAAAAACTTGCATGAGGATGATTTTGAATGAAGTAACCATCATTAGAGGCTAAATTTGCCAATATGGGATGAGTCAACCATGGCTCCAAGCCATTAAATAGATACCGTCAATCTTTTATTTAATTTATTTTTATTTGTTTTAGTTTTTTAACGTGCACTTTTGAACTGACTGATCATTTTAGAAAACGACTTATAAGTTATAACCTAATTTAAATCTATAATCGACACAACATCAAGCGCCCGCCCGTTAATTTATCACTTTAAAAGAAGAAACCCACATTTTCCCGATTAAGCTGAGTTGTCGAACTGCAATCAATCATTTGTTGCAGTATAGGCTATACTGAATAATCGTTTCCCAATTGGGAGAAAATTTTTACTGTTGGGGGATGACTTCGGGTAATATTTACTAATTATTCTGCATTCTCATAGAACAGCAATCATCCAGACAAGTATTAAATGCTCCCAGCTGTGGAAGGAGTTTACAGTTATCAAGTTAAATAATAATGTTTGGACCCACTTTATTGGCTGAACGGCTTATGACTTTCGTCTTGTGTTAGACTGGCCTGTTGATGATGAGATTGGGGCTCGAATCCTGGTTGAGTCTATTGAGGGTATTTTTTACTTAATGGTTTTCCACTCTCCTTTCACAAAAATGAGGGTATATTACCTATAACACAATCCCTTCTTTATCCCTACTGCATTAGAGTAAAATATTATTCGTGTATATAAACTGAACAGATAGCTAGATGCGGTGATATAAAATAAAAAATAAAAGTTCGGAAAATTGACAGTAACTTCCGTTTTTGGTTAATTATCGATTAATGCAATTGGATGGTGGAAAACTGTAAAAATACAGTCTGAAAGAATATATATCAGAAGGCCCAGAGGATATAATGAAACACAGCTCGGTAGTTCACGAAGCATTCGGAAAGAGGCTGAACATAACTGATATTTGGAATGGCCATGAAATAACGAAGATGAACAAATAAATAAGGAGGTACGTATAGTTAGTATTTTAGAAGGAGAGGTCCATTGTTACATTAGTGGGAACTCAGTCGACTGTAAGGCTTAACGGGAAAGAGGTGGCTTTCCAGACGAGTTTTTAATAGTTTGATGCCTTCAGAAATACACAAGCTAAACATAAAAATAGGCAGTATAATAATGCTCCTTGGGTGCTTAAATACTAAATAGGGCCTATGTAATGGAACTGCCTAGCAGTGACAACATTGGATAAATATATATAATGCATGCTGTAGGCCCTAATAGATTTTTAATTCCATATATAGTATTTACTTTGCTGGCTCTAATGATTTTGTAGGATTTTAGTTAGGTTGGCTATGTTTTTCTATATCCTTTGACTTTTATTTTACGCCCCTAGCGGAGAACCTCAAGCTACTGTCAACAATTTATATATTTTTATCAATGCCATACTTTATATAATTATTTTTATTTAAATATCAACGTTACATTTTTTTTAAAGATTATTTTAGTATTAAGTAAATTTTTAATTTGATATGGAAGACATTTTGTTCTACGAGGCTGTTTATTTTCAACCTAATTTAATAAGTGGGCAAAATTATAACATTTGACCGCCATTATAATTCAGCCGCGAGCTTTGAAAAAGAGAGAAGACCGTACTACCATCTAGCGGATAAACTGGTACTGAAAATGACGTCATCATGACGTCGTTTTTAAAAAGTAGCGAAGACTTCTATCAAAATACAGGTGATCTAAGAATCCGATACTGGTTATAAATAAAAAAACTGTCATACTGACGTTTTATTGAAAGATTTAGAGAAGGAGGTCTGGAGATCATTTCTATACTGACTTAGACAATTTACATTATGTTTTAATTATCAATCTTCTCTCTATAATTTACCTGTCATGAAATTAATATATTATAAAGTTATAAAAAGATGACGTCAGATCACTTTGAACCGAAATTAATCTTGGGAAGTAAGAGGAAATAGAAGGTCCCACTGCGAAAAGTGTAAATAAAGACAAAACATGATTCAAAATTCCTTCAAGAAATTTAAAGTTATTTTTGTGTCAATAAATTAAGGACGGCGTCAAAAATTACCACCCAGAACGTGGGGAAGTGATAACAAACCATGAAGAGACAATTATTGAACTGACTACGACAAATAATGACTAAAAAGAATCAAAAAGGATTTTCCTTGATTGGGCCTACAAAAATGCAGGTGAATTCCAGCCATTTTTTCACATAAACACTAGATTTTACATCGATGTCTATCCGAATCACTAGACGTCCAAATTGATCTTTAGATAAAAATAGTATTTTTCCAAGTTTTTTTTCTATTTTCTACTACTAAAGCTTTTTTTTTCTTCTTCTTCATTAAAGAAACTGATTTAAAATAATTACGGACGCTACTATACTACCCCTGGATTTCTCTTTATTTGACCAGGAGGGGAGTCTCATAATTGTCTTCCTACAACTTAATAACGGTTTATTTCCACTTTTTTTTAAAAGGATTTTTGATTTTTAGGACTTCAGCCAAATTAGTAAATTAGCCAACCTACTTGCTAAACAAAAAAAAATCCACTGTCGACTTAATGAGATGTTTATTTTGTTATTGTTGAACAGTTATATATTTTATTTTCATTGTTAAAGAATTTCTTTTTTAGCTGACAAATATTATTTTTCTTTGTTAAACCACTATATTATTTTTTTATTACTGCTACCACAGCTTCACTATATTTATCTATTTATTTATTTTAGTTTCATTGTTAAAGAATTTCATTTTTATCTAACAAATATTATTTTTCTTTGTTAAACCACTATATTATTTTTTTATTACTGTTATCACAGCTTCACTATATTTATCTATTTATTTATTTTAGTTTCATTGTTAAAGAATTTCATTTTTAGCTGACAAATATTATTTTTCTTTGTTAAACCACTATATATTTTTTATTACTGCTACCACAGCTTCACTATATTTATCTATTTATTTATTTTAGTTTCATTGTTAAAGAATTTCATTTTTAGCTAACAAATATTATTTTTCTTTTTTAAACCACTATATTATTTTTTTATTACTGCTATCCACAGCTTCACTATATTTATCTATTTATTTATTTTAGTTTCATTGTTAAAGAATTTCATTTTTATCTAACAAATATTATTTTTCTCTGTTAAACCACTATATTATTTTTCTATTACTGTTATCACAGCTTCACTATATTTATCTATTTATTTATTTTAGTTTCATTGCTAAAGAATTTCATTTTTATCTAACAAATATTATTTTTCTTTGTTAAATCACTACATTATCTATTTTATTACTGATACTACAGGTTCACTATACTTATCTATTTATTTATTTTATTTTTGTTGTTAAAGATTGTTATTATGTATTCCTACTCACGACGTCTTACAGGCAGGTTATTTCCTTTAACTAAAAACGCTATAGCCTAATAAATGTATATAAAATACTAAACAAACCAATTATAGTAGGCTAGAATGATTTTTTTTTTTGCATTGATACATATTTTTTAATTTTAGTTAATTTTTTTAACACCCCACCCTCTAAATGTATTTTGTTTACATGTATGTGTCTAATTTTGGAGCTCTGGCGGAAGGCAGCCTTCGAAGGCCCAGGTTCGTTTCCAAAGTGAGTGACAGTGGTGTGTTTCCTTTGTTATTGGGATAAAGAAACAGGGTTGCCACAAGAACATTTTTTTTTAATATATTTTTATTTTTTATTTACACTTCCAGCTTTTTTTTATTAAGATGCAGCAATTTTAGCAGGTTTATCTCAAGTGAATTTATTTTCCTTATGGAAAATTATTATTATTATTATTATAATTATTAGCACCGCGTCTTACTACCCGTTCCGGTTAAATGAACTTACGCTAATGTGTAATGGTAGGGTGATAGTGAGATGAAATGGAGGACTCTACAGTTTAACGTGGAATCCGAACCACGGTGGAGGCCTGGCATTCCTCACATTCACAGGTTGTGATTAATACACGTCTTGTCAGAAGTTAAGGAAGGGTTTGGCAATCAGTATACAAAATTGATTTAATACCTGTAAACCGTGGCATTCTCTTTATTTTGATATCGAGGCAGTTCCTGGTTAAACTGGTGTTCTAAATTACTGTTACTGTAATTAGTTGCAAGGTCAACCTTGGACATGGTTAGTATCAATCCACCCAGGCCAATTTTATGTGGCCTTTTCATATAAAATTTTATAATTAATTTAACAAAAATAAAATACATTTAATTCACTTTCACTCTATCCATTCTTACCTGATAATTTTTAGCACTTGTTATGCACTTATCAATTAAATTTAGGTTTTGTTAGGTTGGTTAGTATTATAATCAACCCGTCTTAGATAGGCCTAAAACTATTTGATTATAATATATGCATACACTATACTAATTTATTTTAAAATAATTTAATTCGTAACCCTTAACACACACACACATATTTAATTAACTGTCCATGTGCTTTAAATGAAACATGATAAATAATAATTTTAAAATGCTGCGTATCTTATATACAGTTTATTAAGTGTAAATAGCCGAAGCTATATTAATGGTAGTTGGTTCAGTTAGATATCATTCTGAAAATTGATTCCCGTGTCCAGGTGTCATTTTTCAATTTTCAGAATGTTATGTACAGTTTGAAAAGCTCATATTTGATATAGTAGATATTACGAGGAAATGGCTGAACAGATTTTGAAAAATGAATTCCCATTTTAAAAGTTAGGGATCCAGGATGTCGGGAGAAATAGTAGTTTCCAATAAAAATATGTTTTTTCCAGATAATTTTAAGCTTTTCATTCTTTGTTTATATCAACATGTAAACCCTGATTTGTGCATTGTTATATACTTGCAAATAAAATATTTCTTCTTGATTAAAAATATTAACTCTTTCTATAAACTAAAATATTGCTCTTGAGTTAAAAATTAAAATATTTAATTTATTATATTTATTTAATTACTTTATATTAATACTTATTTATTAATTTATTATTATTAATTTAATATATTAAAATAAAAGTTAAAATATTTCTCTTGATTTAGAAATAATAACTAAATTCTTACTTTAGTTGTACGGTACAACAAATATAAAATTTATATAAAATACTAAACAAACCAATTATAGTAAGCTAGAATGATTTTTTTTTTTGCATTGATACATTATCTTCTTTATTTTTTAATATTCTCCGTTGATCACAAAAATGGCCGGTGTAGCAGCTGGTCGTAGCATATCTTTTACCTACATTCTTTGATTGAAGGAATTAATTTCCTAGACTGGGGAAACATTTATTATTATTGGAATGTTGTTATTCTAATTCACATTTAAATTAACAATTTGTCTATAATTCGCAAATTAAAAAGTTAAATAGTCAATTTCGCGAAAATAAATTCTTATGTTTTGTTTCACGCATGAATGATAAGTTGTAAACAATAAAATTATTTTTAAATATGTTTTGGTATAAATTATAATTTCAAAAATAATTGATCACATTATTTTGAAATATGTTCAGATAGCATTTTAATTGTTGAAGTATAGGTTTAGGTGTTTATTTTATCAAATAATATTTAAATGCAAATAAGCTCAATTGTGTTTCTATAACACCGTTTTATTTTGAGTGGAAAATATTTTAAAGTACTGTTTTGTGACCCATTTAGTGGCCGTATAGTTTAAGGGACTACGCTCGCAGTAGCCTAGACTGCTGATGACGGGGAGATAGAGGTTTGACTTTCGGTCGGATATGCAGAGGGTGGTTTTACAAAATGGTTTTCCACTCTTCCTCCACGCAAATGCTGGTAAACGTCCTAATAGTATAACCTTCTTCATCCCTAGAACCATTAGCGTAGTTAGTACAAAAGCGTGTAACCCAAACGGGTGGTAAGACGCGGTTCTAAACAATAAGGTTCCTGTACTCTATCTATCTTCTCACACACTCTGTCCGACACACTCTTTCTTCCACACACACACTTGCTCTCTCTCACACTCACTCTCTTTTAAACACACTCTCTCGCACTCTCTTTCACACATAATTTTTATCTCTCACAAACTCTATCTCACAATCTCTCTCTCTAACACAAACTCTCTCACATAATATCTTTGTCACAAACTCTCTTTTTCACACGTTCTATTTCTCATACACATTTTCTTTCTTACACGTTCGCTTTCTCACACACTATTTATTCTTCACTCTCAAACACTTTCACACACTCTATTTTACACAAACTCTCTTTCAAATTCACTCTATCTCACACACACACTCTTTATTACATTCTCTCTAACACTCTCTTTAGCACACACTCTCTCACACACACTCTCTTTTCCACTCTATCCCTTTCACACAATCTCTCTCACTACCACTCGCTAACACCCACTCGATCACACTCATTCGGTCACTCTTACTCTTTCACATTCACTTTTTCACATTCGCTTTTTCATATTTACTTTATCACACTCACTCCCTAACACTAACAATCTTATACTCAGTCACAAACTTACATAATCTCACACTCATACACTCATTCTCATATTTTCTCATTCTATTACCCGCCTCGGTGGCGTAGTTGGCTAACGCGCTAGTCGTGTTGAGCTCGACCGCCGAGGACGGGGAGATCGAGGTTCGATTCTCGGTCGGGTGAACTGGGGGTGGTTTTTTCTAAATGGTTTTCCACTCTCCCTCCACGCAAATGCGAGTTCACTTCCTCTAAATTCAACCTTCCCAATTCCTCATCCATTAGCGTAATTAGTACTTAAGCGTATAACCCGAACGGGTAGTAAGACGCGGTGCTAAATATTATTATATTATTATTATCATTCTATTGCTCTCTTTCCCTTCATATATAATTTGACAAGGCCATTTCCGGTAATTTAAACCACGAGAAAACTGTTTAACCAAGTTTGACAAACAAACACTCATTTTAAAGGTTAGGGGTCCAGGATGCCAGCAAAAATAGTGGCCTACAGCTAAAACTTAATTTCCCTACCGAATCTAGCATATTTCCCTTCTGTGTGGACAGTGGCTTATCTGTAAAATCATTATTTGTTTACATCACCATGGAAACCATGATTTGTGTATGGATGTATATCGGTAAATAAAATATTTATATTTGTTTAAACAAAATAACAACTCAATTATTACTGTAGTGGTTTGGTGCAACGAATAGTTATAGAACTGGGAGAGGGGTCGTTTCAAAGTTCTCATCGTGGGGTGAAGGGGAAAAATAAGTGTTTTGATTCAAATTAAACACCGAAAGATAAATATATATGTAAAGTTGATAATCTTTGACGAGTAAATTTTTAACTAGAAAGATGAGTGAGGGTTTATTATAGAGAACTTTCCCAATAAAAAAGTTTAGAATACATTTTAGTGCAATAATCTGCGGTCATCACTACAACGATCCACCAGTCAGATGTATATTTATATTTAATTGTAGTTAAATAATAAGTAAATGCTGATAGGTATAGTTGATGAATGAAGAATTTTTGTTTTCAACACAAGTCACGCATTTTCTATTTTTGAAAAAACAAACAAAAAACTTCAATACCAAATTATAATAATTCTACTGCCAGAAGTTATCTTTGCAGCTATTTACAATATAATGTGGTAATAGGGTTTGAGTGGTAGTGAGTGCAAAAGGGAATTTCTTCAAAAGGTTCAAAACATAATTTACTCAAACAGATTGTCTGGGCGTGGCAGTAGCGGTCACAAACTAAGTGAAGGTTAGTGGCTCTAGGTTTCGGGTAGGAATTATGTTACTTATTCTTTCTAATGTTGGAAAATACCTATAGAGGAAGCCAGTTTGGTCCAACTGGTGGCCCGCGGTCCATATCCTGCCCATGCTCACTGAAAATATAGCCCTCTTATATTATCCTAGAGAAAAACTAAAGATAAGACCTCGGTGGCAGCTGTGAATTAGATAGTGATTCAAATATAAGTATTTATTTAAAAAAGTCATGATAGCATTTTATTACGTATTTATTTGGTTTATAAATAGATTTAAAATTAAAAGTTATTTTGTGAAAGTGTGTGTGTGTGTGTGTGTGTGTGTGCGCGCGCGCGCGCAGGCGTGGACTCAGGGGGGATCAAAGGATCAGTTGAACCCTTGTGAAAATTAGAAAACTAATACAAAAAAACAAAATGAAAGTCCAAATTTTAGAAAGAAAATACAACACATAAATTATATAATTTTTTATCTTTTTACGCGAAGACAGCTCTTAATCCGGGTCCACACGTTCGTTATTCAACTACGTTTATTTAATTTTCGATATGACACACGTAGGTGTGGGGAAAATATTAGTTTTCATGTTCGAATATTTGTCTTGCATACCGAGTAACGAACATTTTTCCGCGTATAGACGGTAGACTACCACACATCAAAGAAGCCTAATAATCGCCTAAGAGTAGTTCATCCACGAATATCGAATATAAAATATGTGTGGACAGAAGAGCGGTGGAACTTTGGGGGACTCTGACCCCCTGGAATAAATCCCCACCAGATATATTTAAAATCCTCTGATATTATCGAATATGAAGTTGAAAGATGGCCTTAAATCAAATTCCAAATGACTTCTAGATGCATTCACTGTCAAAAATTTGCCGTAAAAACCGCATCAAATAAGTAAGACTAGAGGCATATAACTGGCAGAAAAAGTCAGAGAAGGAAAGCTCTAAATAGCTTCCAAATTCATCCAAATTTCAAAAATGTCTAGGGGAGAACAAATCCAAATATCTTCTAGGTGCATGCCATTTTGAAGTGTTTTCAGGCCTAGTTCAGCCTAGTTTCTGAAATAATTCAATTTTCAAAGATTATCTTATAGAGGTATATAATTATCGTAAAAAATTAAGATGAGGATCACTCTAAATAGCTTATAGGGGCATTGAAATTTAAAAAAATGCTAGGTGAAGAACACTTTAAAAGGCTTATAAAAGAATCTAATTTAAAAAAATCGAGGTGAGGACTTTTCATAACTTCTAAAGTGAACTTTTAAAGAAAATTGTTTAAGGAAGGTCACTCCAAAGAATTTATAAAAACTATCTGATTTTGAAAAATTGGTGAGGATGACCACGGTTTAAAACATACATAAGATCAAATATGAATGAGAAACTATTAAATGGCTCTAAACATAAATCTAACATTGTAAGTAACTATGTTATTTATAACTATGACTCTCCTATGAAAATGATCTGGATCCGCCCGTGTTTGTGAGNTGTGTGTGTGTGTGTGTGTGTGTGTGTGTGTGTGTGTGTGTGTGTGCAGATTTTGTAATACATGTCTAACAGAGTAAATAAAGTTTTTATTTGGCAGCAAAATTTGAAAATTCTACCAACAAAGAATGTAGTCTATATATAGGTTTTTAGTTTGCTGATATAATCAGACGGTTCAGAGAATGCACGTTAAATACCCCAAATAAATTAAATAAATAAGTATTTAAAATAATTGTTTATTGATGGTTATGTGTAGGCCTGTATTAAAATGATGGGATTACTAAATATATGTTCGGCTCGGTTGATAATCAGATTTGTCCCTATGGATGAAAAATGTTGGACCACCCTGGCTTGGATTGTACTTTGCGTATTTCTGTTTCTTTAAGTTATTATAAATAAGATTATATCTGTAGGCATCAATGTATTTTAAAGAATTTACATCTCAAAGCAACATGACTGTGATCCGGATAAAATACATTAATGTTACTTAGTAGCTTATAAATAAATTTTTTAAATGTCAAACTTTATAAAAAGTCGGCTTTTTATCATAAAGTATAATATTTTTATATATTTTTAAATGTTACTGTTTAGTTTACTTAAAAATGAAATATTTTTTGATATCTTAGTAATATTAAATAAATATTTTAATTATTGTATATTTACTATATTGAAAAATTACATTTGGACGCGGAAATGAACCCTTTGGACCTTTGTCTTAATACACCAATGCTCTAACCACTCAGCTCTCCAAGAGTCGTCCCATGCTAAGGGTCAATCTCCACTCATATTTTAAGGCAGAGTCTGAGATGGACGTGTGGAAATCGTCAGCTACCAATGTGTGATCAATTAAGACAACTGTAACCTGACCAGGTGTCATTTTTCAATTGAAAGAGTATGATATTTAGATGCAGCTATAACCATACTTAGCTATAACCACTTGACTATATAATCCATTATATATTTATTTATATCCACTCTATGAATATAATTAAAGAAAACGATTATTTAATGTATAATAATATACTATGTATAGTATAATTGTAAATATGTATAGTATATATATTAATATAAATTGTATATATCTACTAGGCCTATATCATAATTAAAAATAAGAATAATTTATTTAATATTAAATATTTACTAATTAATACAATTATTAATTACTATAATAATAAATAGATCATCTTTATTTACAACTTATTATTATTAATAATATTATTATCATTAGATTTTTGTCTTTCAACAGGTCCATTCCTTTTGTCAGTGAACTTAAGACTGCTAATGCAACCAGTCTTCTGCCTTCTCCTTCAGCTCCTAGAATTTATTATTACCTTTAAGACATCTAATATTTTCATCCTCCTTCTTCCTAAGCTCTTCTTTCCCTCAACCTTTGCTTTGTATCGAAGAATCCCATCCAAAATTGTTCTCTTCTCACTAACTCTTCTTAGGACTTCTTCATTTGTCACCCTCTCTGTCCACCTGATCTTCTCAAGTCTTCTCCAGCACCACACTTCAAATCTCTCCAAGTATTCCTTTTCCGTCTTCCTGAGAGTCCAAGCAATGCTCCAAATGCAGCATTTAATCAGTTTCTTCCTCAGTTCCAAACTCAACTTGCTGGTCAGCAGTAACCTCTTCTTGTCGAAAGCTTCCTTGGTCATGGTGATCCTTAATCTAATTTCCTTAGTACAGTAGGCATCCTTTGTCAGTAAACTTCCCTGGTACTTTAGCTGCTCTATGTTTTCCAACTTCTGGTTTACAATTTTCTGGTTCATAATTTCCTGCAACTCTTGATTTATTTTTTGCAAGCAATGCCAGATCATCCGCGCATTTCATTGTGTTGATGACGGTTCCTCCTATCCCGAAATGTCCAAATCCCTCCGGGGACACTCTCTATACAAGTTGAATAGACTGGGTGACAAACAGCATCCCTGCTTCACTTCTCTTCCTCTCTCTATGCTCTTGTTCTTTCCATCATTCAGCTGCACCTTCACTCGCTGTCCCAGGTACAGGTTTGCAATCAGCCTTCTGTCTCTTCAGTTGATGCCAATCTTCTTGAGTAGTTCAGTCCGTTTATTTCACTCCACTATATCGAACCCCTTTTGCCAGTAGATGAAACCAATATAGACCTCTTCCTTGACTTCTAGCACTCTTTCTTAAATTATTCTTAGCATCCCGATGGCATATCTAGTTCCTCTTCCTTTTCTGAATCCAAATTGGTCTTCTTCCATCACACTTTATTTTTTCTGTTCCAGCTGTCTGTTGTGTATTCTTGCCACGATCTTCCCCGCATGAGAGATGAGGATGATGGTCCTGTGGTCACTTAATTGATTAGCTTTTTTTTTAGAGCTACCATGATACATTAATCCATTGTTTCCCAGTTCCTTCAGAAGGTCAGCTGGTATGTCGTCATCTCCAGCAGTTTTCCTTATTTGCATGACCTTTATGGCTCTCTACACCTCAATCTTTAAAATTATTGGTCTTTTCCGTTTTCCTCTATCCCATCTTCTG
>CABFWO010001526.1:104017-151627 GCA_902155825.1 Timema genevievae | reverse complement strand
ATATATATATATATATATATATATGTACACCAAATCACAAGAACCTCTTTATGATCCATCTCCATCTGACATTTCTAAAATAAAATGACAAAATTTGAAATAATAAATAATTTGGTATTATATTTGCTGTAGATAAAATATGTTTAACCTTTAACAAAATTAGAAGCTACAATCTGTACAACACTAGTTTTAAAATACTAAGCTACTAACAAAGTGCTACTAAAAACGGGCGTTGTTAGCGAATGAAACAGGGGGGGAGCCAACTCTTCATTCCCAGCACTCTATCTATTAGTTTTCTCAGTTAGGGCACTCAGGGTAGGCCTACTGCGAAGTTAACAGGGGAAATGTTTTATATTCATAAATTAAAAACCCATGTTTGAACAAATAAATAAATGTGTGTATAAGACTTTTAAAATTAGTTACGGTATATCATTAGTGTACTTTCCCGCTCTCACAATAGTCAAGAGCTCGCCACGCCTATGTTTCTGTTTGTACTCTGCTTAAAAGGTGATAAAATTGTCGTATCCAAGTCCACAGTTTTTCGTGTTAAAACATATACTTGAAGAACCCTTTGTAATAGAACATTTTAAATTATTCCAGTCCTAGTAGCCGGACAGGCAATTGTTGTACCTCTGACAAAAATATCTAAATGTTACCTTTTAGGGATCTTTAATAACTTTAGACGTACCGTACTTATACTAGCACCGGGCACAAGTGTGATCTATCCTATTACAAGAATAGCTTTACTTGTTATTTGTAGATTATTCCCTGTTATTATAAGTATCTTATGCTGAAGGGAATTTATTGCCATATACTGGGTGTTAAACGGTTACTACGTAATTTAAAGTAATGTTTACTAAAATGGTATACTTAAAAAACTTGACCGGGATAATGAACCACTATTTAATTACAGCTGAAGATAAAAATGTATTATAGAAAAAAGAACAATGAAAAATTAGGCAAACATGGTCTAGGGCAGGAATAGGTAACCTACGACCCCTCAGGCTGTTTGGTGTGGCCTTTTTGTATATTCTGTCAATAATGTATCTTCATCGTTTATAAAGTATACTTACTCAAACTCAAATTGCATTCCTATAATATAATAAAATAAGTTTTTTTAATGTTGAAATGTTTAGTTTGTAGAACTTTATTCTTGAGTGATTTTCTATTAAATTTTATAATCCTTATTACATGCTGATATACATATATTTAAGCATAATTGTGCAATAGATTTCTAAAAGTGAATGAACCAAAATATCCATGGAAAACAAACTTGATAAAAAGGTAACAAAACTGTTTCTGTTAAATATTATATAATAATATATGAAATGTTAAAATCTGTCCTCGTTATTAAAATAAAAATATATAGTATATTAAATAACCGTTCGATTTTTTATTGGGTCCTAAAAAGACATAAACTTATATCTAGGTACAGTAAACCTTTATAATGTTGGCAAAATTTTCTGTACACGGATTGTGCGGCCTTATATGAAGTGACTTGTGGCCTTTCAATAATAAAAGATTTCCCACCCATGGTCTAATCCATCTTATTCTTAATTCAACGTTTAATTCAAATGGCTAAAAGATTTCTTAGAATATATTTTAGAATTTGAGAGGATCCTCGCCTAACAACGAAGAATTTAAAGGCCACTCCTCACGGTGACATTTATTTCGTAGGATAGCCAAGAGAATTCAACATACATGGTCTAGGCCAACTAGAATGCTAAAACTTAAACTCAAAATCCTACTTTAAGAGAAAAAAACTTGTAAAGGATGAGTTTAAAAGTGATATTCATTACGAAATACATTGTAAACACAAACCTGATCTGAAGGAGGGGCAACCAGTTATGTTAGGGTAGAGCCCTGCTCTTGTTGCGCTCACACTGGGCGGGATCTCGCAATCATGGACAGACTTCTTTATTTATTTCTGAATATAGTGTCTTACTACCCGTTTGGTTTATACGATTATGTGCTAATTACGCTAGTGGTTTTAGAAAACGGGAAGGTTACATTTAGAGGAAGTGCATACATATTTGCGTGGAGGGAATGTGAAAAACAATTTTTTTAAACCACCCTCAGCACACTCGACCAAGATTCGAACCTCGATCTCCCCGTCATAGGAAGTCTGATCTACTGTGAGTGTAGCACCTTAGACCACGCGGCCACTGAAGTGGGTTACATTATTATTAAATATCAGTATCTTCTTGGAGACAAAACTAGACCACATCAAACCAAAAGGTGGATCAAACTATTGTGAGATTCTATATAGGTGAGGTAGTTAATATTGTAAAACAGGGTTTTCCAAACTTGTGAGTCCTTCAATATAATTAAATCAGGAGTGTCTCTTCTAAGGGACGATAGTGGGATTACCAAGGGTGGCTACACCCTCAGCAGTCAAACTATTTTCCTTAAATTGAAAAAATGACACTTTGACACGGGAATCAAACCCGGCTCCTTTAGCTTAGTACACCAATACTATAACCAAAAAGCTATCCAAGAGTTTTCCCGTGCTTAGGGTCATTCTTCACTCATATTTTAAGGCAGAGTCTGTGACGGACGTGTGGAAATCGTCAGCTACCACTGTGTGATCTATTAAGAATCACAAGTAATCATATAACGCAGCCACCATCGACTCGGGAAGGTTTTATGGCGCCAATAGTAGCCTACAATGACAAATGTACGAATGCGCATCTAGCGTGATGGACTAAATAGCCAAGCTATTACATTTGTTAATTACGGTCATATTCTTTAAATTGAAAAACTACGGTTATATTCATTACATTGAATAAATGATACTTAGACACGGGAATCGAACCCGGTACTTTTGACGTAATACGCCAATGCTATAACCACTAAGCTCTCCAGGAGTTTTAATTTTAATTTAAAGAATATGATATTTAGATGCAGCTATAACCGTAATTAAAAAATAAAATAGCTTTACTATTTAATTCATAGTTACATATTACAATATTTATATAATTAATTTAATTTGTTACAAAATTACACCTGGACATGGGAATTGAACCCGGGACCTTTGACTTAGCTCACCAATGATTTGTTTGTAAGTTGGGGGTAAGAGGGAGGGAAATTATACGGTGCACCATACAGACTTTTTCCCTTCTCTACCTATAAAGGGAGATATTTACTTAAAACTACTAAGATTTGTGAATCAAGAAACATAATGAAAAAAAATTATAACTATAGTCCACCAAAGAGCATAAAATAAATAATATGCACTGTTACATAAACATATTGAGGGGGAAAAAAATGTTACATCTTTGTTCACCAAAGAACATCACAACCAACTACCCATTGCCCAACCCTCAATCCAAGAGATTTGCTTATATCTCAGAAAAAATTGGTTTGAAAAAAATTATTTTAAATAAAATTTGTTTATTTAAGTAGTCTTACATCTTTGCAAGGATAAGTTATTTCTTGTCTCAAAGAGTTGCGGAGAAATTATCTAAGTTGATGATACCCGCATTTGTAAAGTACTCAAGACATTTTCCCGAAAAGATGAGACGCCCCACTTTGTTTGTAATGTTAAATAGGGGCCTAGATACGAATTTTGATAAAAAGACTTTAGAGCTGATTTTGAGAAAATAGTTTATTAAATTTTCCTGCTTAAGAAAGCTACCCTTAATTGCAGGGCTAGATATCTAATTCCATAAACCTCTTATGAAGACTCTAGATACCAAGTTTTAACCTGATTGGTAAAATGGTTTGGGTCCTGGACTGAGGTACAGACACACAGACGGCATCGTAAAAAAAATACTGAAGTCAAATTTTTTGAACGATCACAATACTCCCTCTTGTCGAGTTGTTTCAATAAAATAAAAAGGATTTGATGTTTGGTTCTGGGCAAAGAAATAATGGTCGTATTAATATCGCTGATTTTGAATAAGGTGGGTAGCGACTGCGAACGAATAAGCAAATTAGTATGTTTCTAGTTAGGGATAATATTTGGTGAATTTTATGTAATACGTTGTGAAAAATGAGTTGTCTTTTTATGATTGCATTGGATTTTGAGACAATAGCATCCAGACGAGTGGTATAATGTTAGAAGCGACCGTATCCAAAACTGCCAAGCAAAAATCGTGTTGGAAACAACCTCGTTAGATTATGAGTAGTTTTCCTTTTAGCCTATTGCTTTACTGAATTTAGTTGTAGTTATTTAAACTCTGCCAATAATTATTTTTATTCTTATATTCAATAAGTACATTGTACAATGTTCATAATACGTAAGTACAAAATTCTAATCTACTCACGTAGTTTGATGCATTAAGACATATTTTCAAGTCCTTTGTCTTTTCGAAGTCTCGGAAAATGTTATCAATTATTTTATCCAGTTAAATGTAAGTCTTGCGCCTTTTTTTTTTTTTGCAGGTTCACCTAATTCCTTAGATTTAAGTCAGTAAGGTTAGGGTTATGTTAGATTAAGTTAGTTAGGTTAGATTATGTTTGCTATTATTTTAATTATTTTATTTACGTGTTATTTTTTACACATTTATAGCTCATTCCCTTGGATGAATTTTAAAAACATATTTGATCGCTCTGAACAAGATGAAAGTTTTTGTGGTCGCTTCCAACACCAGTCGCTTTGAGCACTGTTGCTTCCAATATTTAGCCATATGAGCCTCATCCACCCTCGTGTGTACCGAGATAGAGATTCTTGGGTGAGGTTTTGAAATTTTAATATAATCCCAACTAGATAATCTGAACTAAAATCGTTGAACAGCCTACTCTACATAATAGTTTGCTCCTAGCTTCCGAAAACATGACATTTTGGTTGTTTCCAAAAATAGATATAATATGAAATGAGCCCCAAGCTACGGTAATTTAAGAAAAATGTTGTTAAAACTTGCAAATTTCTTATCTAACTCTGAAATGTTTTAGTTCCTTAAGTATTAATGGGCTTTTAACACAGCCCTCTCAACCCCCGAGGCTCAAAATCTAATTTATTCCTGCTGTAGATAAAAATGAAGAGCATCAATAATATACATGGTCACACAGTAAGACATTCAAAAAACCCACTCTTGCACCAGAGGATTAACTATTTGTATTATCTTAAAAGTTTGGGCAGTTATAATATCAAATGTAAAAGTAAAAAAATCAAGTAGAAAGTGCAAAAGGTATTAACGAATCTGTAAATCTATAAAATAAGTTGTATTTTAATGTTGACATAATATGTCTAAAAACATGTATAAATCAGAAAAATTATGTAAATATGAACTGTTAACTTATAAAATGACATTACTGGAAATTGAGGCAGCTAAATAATAAATCAATTCTGCTTCCGTGAGGAGACACATGTTATTTTAAAAATAATATTATTTCAATAATAATTAGCTAAATATTTGCTTAAGGGAACAAAATGTATTTGTTGTTAGAAATTTGCTATGAAAACTTCTTCCAACCTAAATGAGTTGTGTACTTATGTTGATTGTGTCATTTATGCCGACTCATTCAAGTTTACTCTCATCCGTCACGTGACAAAACCTTAACTACAGAAATATAAAATTACATTAGCGAGGATAAAGAGCTGCCTACACTTAACACAAGCCCGTGGTAAGATGCTAATAAAAGTAAATTAACTTGTAAACACTTCTTTAACTAATTAGACTGCATCATGACCCTGTCAAAAAGAACACATACAATAAATTGTAACCATTTGAATAATTAATTATTATACTTATTGATTTTAATTACTTCAAATACATCCAAATTTATCTACTTCAGCTCTATAATAGTTTTAATTACTTCGACTTCATTATTACATTGTTAAATAATTTATATATATATAATTGTACATATCGTCTCATATAGTATATTATAATTTATGACAAATTTCAAAAATCAGCTAGCACTAAACTAATTGTTAGTAAGCTTTTATCAGCAAAACAAACATTATTTTGATAATCTTATAAAACACTCTTCAAATATAAATTTAAAAGAAAATTGCTATTTTGCTATTTTAATGATTTCCTTTTAAAAAATGAAGGACGTTCATATGTATCATCAAAACCATCCCTCAACTACCCATTTTAAACAAAATTGTAATTTTCAAATAAATTTAATTATCAAAATTTAGTATATGGTAAAGTAATCTTATAACATTTTTTCTATATAAAACAATAAAACCGTGCTATTTATAATGTAAACAACTCCTTAAATATAAATTTCAAACAAAATCATTAAGACTCATTATATAAATATTTCATATCTTAAAGGTTCAGTCATCAGTAAACTAACCTTAAAGCAATTTTTCTCCAAAAAACCAATACCATGTAAAATACTTTCAAAATATCAATTGAGGGGCATAAAAGGAAAGGGATACAAGTGAAGTTTCAGTGAAAAATGAGTTAAGTGCATAAATCCAAACTAGATACACAAAAGTAGATAATGGCCAAGAGATACAACTAAATTCCCACTCAGTGCTGCTCTCTGGTGACTTGAAATTATACTGTTTGCAGAAACCTTCATCTGCTTACAAGCAAAAGGGTATAAGCTCACTTGTATCTCTTTGCCATTAATACTCTTTTATCTATGGAGCTAATGTTAAAGATTATGTCCATGCATGCCGTTATAAATGTAATGACAATTTCTCTGACGAAGACAGGAAAGTCATTTTTGAGAAATACCGGGAGTTTGGATCATGGGATCTGCAGGCAGCGTTTATGAATTCTTGCATTGAAAAACTGAACCCAAAAAGACATGATGCAAACGCCCAGTATTCAAAATCTATCAGCAGTTGCATAACTTTGAAAGGTCAACGTGTATGCAAAGAGTTTTTCCTAAGAACGCTTGACATAAATAACAAACGATTTACTAATGCTCTGAGGAAGAAAATTACTAGTGGTATCATAGAGACTGACAAAAGAGGCCGTCATTCTCCGTCAAACAAACTGCCACCCTCTCAGATTGATTTTGTCAAAAATCATATCAAGTCATTCCCAAAATTTAAGTTTCACTACGCTAGGAAAAATAATCCTAATAGACAGTACCTGGATTCTTCACTTAGTGTAAACAAAATATTTGAGCTATATTTAGAGACGTGTCAAACTGAAGGAAAACTACCAGTGAAACTTCATTCTTATAGGATGATTTTTAATACTTGCTTTAATCTAAGCTTCCACAAACCTTACAGCGATACATGTACCACATGTGATACATATAACAACACAATCAAAAATGCAACTGAGGAAGAGGATAGAAAAGAATTTCACTTACGTAAAGCTGACTCAGCAAAAACAGGCAAGAAAAATGCCAGAGAGTTGGCAAGGAAGTTACCAAGTCGTGTTGCAATTTCTTTTGATTTACAAAAAACATTACCAACACGTCTGTTGACATGCAGTAAAGTGTATTATTTGCGTCAGCCTTAGGTGTATAACTTTGCTGTACACGATATTGTGATTGAAAAAGCCAAAATGTTTATGTGGTCAGAAACTGAGGGTTCAAGAGGCTCTCAGGAGATAATATCTTGCCTTCTGAGGTTTATCATAGATCTTTCACCTACAGTTAACCATATAGATGCATTTAGTGACAATGCAGGTGGGCAAAACAAGAATAAGAATATTGTCAAATTTTGGGCTCATGTCATCAGTAATACTCCTGTAGCGTCGGTAGATTACCAATTCTTGGTGTCAGGACACTCCTTCATGGAGTGTGATCAGGCAATTGCTGTTATCGAAAAGGTAAAGAGGAAATGTTCCAATGTTTTTGTTCCTGATGACTGGTGTTCAGTGGTTTCCAAAGCCAGCAGAAAATTCAAGGTACAAAAGACGGAACTAAATGACTTTCGATCAATCCGGGCAGTGAAGATTCACATGAAAAATAACATAATTGGTATCCGAAAAATGCAATGGCTGCATTTTGAGAAGTCCACACCATTCTCACTCTTCTACAAAGAGACTTTAAATGAAGAAATGCTCTTTGAACGGCTTGATTTTAAAAAACGTTTTGGCAGACCACCCATCATTGAGCTAACTTCACTCTATGAAACTCCATTAAAAATTAAACTACGAAAGTTCAGGAACCTAATGGAACTACTCCCATTCATTCACCCAATTCACCGCAACTTCTACAAGTCACTGCCCCATTAAGTATAAGGAAGGAAAAGAAAACCTACAGGAGCACAAGACACAACACGACAAGGAAACATGAATGAAAGAGAAGAAGAAATCGAGGACAACGATGATGACATTTTACAATCAGACTATGATGAGTAGAAAAAAAAATCATCCAAAAAGAGGCGTCACATAGTAAATAAACTTAGGGTTCCCATTATTTTATGTTTCACTAAGAAAGAAGAGAAAACAATAATTTTCAAGAATTTTGAGAAGATAATCTTTTAAAAAATTATTTTTAGTTTTTGTACTTTTGTAAAACTTCTTACTTTTTAAGAGCTTAAAATAGTTTTGTATCAATAAAAATGTGATAAAATGCAGTACTTTTATAAATTAACTGGCACAATCCCTTCAGAGCAAAGGGGTACAAGTGCACATGTTGGAGGCAGAAGGGTATAAGTGAAAGCAAGGGCTTAAAGAATTGTATGCTATACTAACAAGATGATGATATAAATTGGTTTCAACTACATGAAAAAACAGCTAAAGTATGCAGCTTTCCACCTAAGTATACAAACCAAACAACATTTTTACCCAGAATTTACAATAAGCAACCAATTTTGAAGCCATTTATCTCAGAAGTAAGAAAAATGCACTTGTACCCCTTTCCGTTTAGGCCCCTCAATTCTGAACAAAATCGTTGAAGCGATTTTTGAAGAATTTGATGTTTTAAGAAATCACTCATCAGCAGGACCTGGATTTTGTTGACATGCCATCCTTATTTTGGTACATCACAGACAATGCTCATATGTACTGCACATACATTATTTTCATGATCGCATGGTTTTAGAAATGTGTATTTTATAGGTCACTTTTTGATCATTTATAGTAATTTTGGAAATTTAGGTAATAATTTATTGGTTTGCGTTAGGCATTTTGAGTGTTTTTAAGGTATTAATGTTGAATAATTATGTATAGTTTTAGATACTATTGATATGTTATTAATGCATAAATACTCAAACATAAATTTTTCCAATACACAATTGTCGGAATGAGAAGATAATGGAAGTAATGAACTTTATATCCGCTTTGCTTGTTTGGTTATAAAATAGATATTCCTGGTGAAACAATGCACTAAGATGTAGAGGATTGCGTTTGAAGGGGATAGCTATCACTTCTGAAGCAGATATTTGTAAATCAATATTATATTCAACCAAATGTAAGAGTTTAGTGGTTAAAGACTTACCAGTGCACATATATTTTTGTTTCCATTGGTAAAGTGCGTGTTTTATTTAGTTGTGTGCTTTTATTACGAGATTTTTTTCATACTTTTAGGTCATTTATTGTATATTTGAAGTAATTTTTTTAGTATTTTTAGGTCATTTTAGAGGTAATTTTTTGAACGTGCTTAGGTCATAAAAATCCAGGCCTTGCAAGTCAAGCACGGATATTTTCATTTAGCATTTATATTGGTTAAATTAATGACCTTAAATTATTAAAAAAAAACTTTGATTAGTTTCATGAAGTGTAACTATAAATATTTTATTGTTATACCTAGTTATGAAAACAATATACGTTATAAATACAGTGTCATAAAAAAGCTAGTAGTTAATGGTATAACTATAGGCCTATATCAAATTAAGCTTTCTATTAAAAATATGATTTTAAATTGTATTCAATTTGCTTTAGACATACTTATTCCTTTAAGCATTGGCAAAGATAAATATTAGTAGACCTAATCATCGCTTTCTTAATAAATTCACAATCATTTGTAGGCCTATTTATTTCAGTAATAATCATTTATCAAATTAACCGCAATCATAACTGTGAGAGTAAATGGGAGTAACTTGTAGAGTAGGCCTACACGGTTTCCCTTTCAGGTAACAGGTCCACAAGAATCTGTCATTGCCTCTGACAGAGCTGGCATCGGTGAGAGGAGAGATAACACAATTCATGTGTCATAGCCAGAGCCCTGCGTTTGTGGAGATCGCGATATTTCGCGAATGTTAGATATGGCATTTTTTCTTTCAGATGTTCATATTTCAGGTTACCCTGATTGCAAATATATGCTCAGAATTATCTCGATAGTTCGCGAAATTGGCGTTTTGGCGCGATATTCGCGATTTTAAACGATGTCCGCGATAATCGCGATTTTCGGCATTCGGCATGTTGCAGTTTGGTGATGTTGAGTAGTTATTTTGTATTTTTCTAGCCTAAATTGAGATTTAAAAATATAGTCACAATTTTTGTGAAGTAACAAGATGATTTTTGTGTAATATTTTGTCTTTGTGACTTGTACATACTTTTCCCGGACCAGCTGCCGCTAAATCTTACTTTTTTAATAAGTTGACAGCACATTTTTTTGCGGACTAGTGTTTTTTACCGTTTTGTCCAAACAAAATGTAATTTTTGGTTTTCACTTCAATATGTTTAGTTTACCTGTTTCAAACATTGTCCTGGAAGTCTAGTTTTAACCCAACAAAGTCACCTTAATCACGAAAGTTTGGTAAAAACCACTTTTTTAACGCTTTTGTCTTAATTCGATAATTTCGTCGCAAAAATAGGATTTTTGTAATTCACCGCTTATTCACCGCTTTTGGGAAACTTAAAAACGAAATTGGGCTTTTTTATTCACCATAAAAGCAGGGCTCTGGTCATCGCAAATAACTAGAGTTTATTAACGAGTGTGGCTTTAATCCACAGCTGATGGGAGGAAACAGAATACAGCAGGAAAAACTTTATCGTTCATGCCCGAGTTATTTTATCAATCCTACCTCTAAGCACGTTTTGACTTTTCCTTTGATTATCACCCATGTAAATTCACCAGCCAATTAGCGGTAGGTTATGCAGTTGAGCAATTAGGAATCAGGCTTAGTTCTTGAGATAGTTCTGGTTGTTTTGTGTTTGGATCACAGCTTCAGAATAGTGAAAAATACTAGAAATGTTCATTCTCTTCAATTCAACTAATTAAATTAGTGAAAACATAGTGGGTTAAGGAAACTATCCTCAACTATATAACTAGACCTATCTTGTCAGTTTGTATTTTATCTAAATACCCCCTAATTTTCTAAAGTTGTTGCAATAATTTTTTTGTCATAGTAGATGTTCTTCATGTAAGTTTGGACACATAAAAAGGATCTATCATGGGTGCCCACAGAATTTTTCCAGGGGAAAGGGGGGAAAATATATTCCACCGACCACCCACACACACGCGCACGCGCGCGCGTATGAATCTAGATACGCTCCTGCTGGTTATTGGTATTTTAATTGCACTGTAAAAAGTAAAAATATAACAAATACAGCAGCAATCACTATCCTTCGTTTTCTCTGTTCTCAGAAGAGAAGATTATGATGAAATGTCAACAATTGTTAAAAATGTAGTGACAGGTTTTATTCAGAAATGCGTCTAGTGGATATGGTGAACATATCTCATGATTGTAAATCCCATAGTTGTTAAATTTTGGAAGAAAAAAATTGGTAAGGAACACTATAAGATTAAAAAATGCGAACAATGTTTTCTTGTCAAAGAAAACATAATTCCAGGGGAGGGCTACTGCCCCCCCCCCTTGCCCGTTACTGCGAGCGTCCATGGGATCTATGCTGATAGTGCTATATTTATTAATGTTCCCTTGATTTCTCAATATAGTTTTTTCTATCGTTATTTTCTATATTTATCAGGGATGACGAAACTTGTCCACAATGTGCCACTCAAGGGCTAGCTGAATTTTGAACTAGTCGAATGTGCTACCTATTATTACATTTTTAATGAGTATTTAAAAATTAAAACTTGATGAATAGTAAGTATTGTAATGAATAACTCAAATAAAATTGTAAATATTTTAATAATGCCTAAATTTTAAATAAGTAAAATTTATCAAATTGTCAAATGTATGTCCTAGACAAATTTAATCTCAATAACTTACAGTGAAAACATTTAAAGTAACACAGTTAGTGAAAAAAAACATAAAATAAATTGATATGTATCATATATTAAAACCAGAAATTTAGATAAGCTATCCCACATTAGTTTGAAACATGTTACATTTTGCTAGCCAACATATTTATGTTTGGTTCATAGCTTGTCTTCAACAGCATACAATCTATGCACTTAAGTAAAAGTAAAAATGAATCCTAACCATTAACTTCACAAACTTCATTGTGACATGTCTGTTTATTATTATTTATTTAGTACCGCGTCTTACTATCCGTTCGGGTTATACGCTTAAGTACTAATTACGCTAATGGGTTAGGAATTGGGAAGGTTGAATATAGGGGAAGTGAACCCGCATTTGCGTGGAGGGAGAGTGGAAAACCATTTAGGAAAAACCACTCCCAGTTCACCCGACCAAGATTCGAACCTCAATCTCCCCGTCCTCGGCAGTCGAGTTCAACACGACTAGCGCGTTAGCTAACTACGCCACCGAGGCGGGTGACATGTCTGAAAATATTATTAACACTAAGAAATTACACCATGCTGGGAAAAGTTTTATTTGATGTTTATTTTTTTCATGTCGGTGTGCCACCCAAAGAGTGTCCTCGTGCCACAGATTTGGCATCCCTGGTCCAAATGTACGACCCCCCTCCCCTTTTCTGCTCCATCCAACCTAACAAGAGGTAGTATGTTTTATGACATTGGCAATATATGTGTCCCTATCCTATTTATTATCATTTTATCTTTAATACTATGTGCTATCCAAAATCAATTTTACCTAAAGATATTTTATTAGTCCTATGTTTAAAAATATTGATATGGGTTTGTTCATAGCTTCACTTAAGTCACATTTTAAATTTTAAATGGGCTGATTAAAAATAATTGTACCTAAAATTACTTAGCAAATTTTATTCTAAGGAAAGTACATGTTCAAACACAGTGCCAATAGTCTATGAGCCTAATCTATTAAACATTGATTCATACTTACATCCAATTTAATTTGGCCTAGGATATTGTATTTCTACAAAATTTTGCATAAAGTTTTGTTTAAAAACTTGTTCACCAAATCGTTTCTTACTGCCGATTGAGGCTAACCACAACCTGCACTAATTGTCTAACAAAAAATCTATTGAATAAGTTGACAATGATCAAATATAAAACATATTAGATTAGAAATTGTACACAAATATCTAACAGGAAATGTAACTTGTATAACTTGTTGTGTGTAAATGTGTAATACTGGTAGGCCTATAGTGAAAATTATATAGATATTAACCATTAAAGTTTTGGTCAAAGCTTTGTAGCTGTTGAAGATGGGTAATATTGTTTCATTTGATTTTACTTTAAATATAAGCATTTAAAACTGTTTAGACTGTAAAATAATGAGAATAAAATGCTGATTTTTTGTGATATTAAATAATTTTGAATTAACTGGTACTCCATAGGTTCCTCACAATGTCGTTCAAAACCACACAAACAGATTTGATGTATCCATCTGTTGTTAAGAAAATTTGAGGAATTTTTCCCAATGAATACATCCATTCACTTTTCATGGTTCCAAGGAGGCACTCCACACAATTTCTTGCATGACGATGCTAAATTGTGTTTAAGATGAGTATCGACCTTCAGCGGTGTTTTCAAGAACATTTCATTAAGGTGTGCTTCTGTACATTCACAGTTGCCTTAAAAAAATTAAACATCCATACATTTAACGTGGCAATAACCTATTTCATCTTGATTAAAGGCAAACAAGAAGATAATGAACCCTTTAGATTTTTTAAATAAAAACAATACTTTTAAAATGTTATATTTTGATAAACATCTGCTATAATATTAATATAAAATTTTAATAATGTTTATAAGATTCAACCAGGTTCTATATTTACATCCATTACTGTTTCCAGCCTGTGGCCTAGGTCAGTTTTTTATTAAAGCCATATATTTTCCACTTCTGGCTTGCTAGGCCTGTCGTAGCTTCATATGCCTTATAATATAACTTAAGAATAGGACAGGCACAACATCCAGTCCCCAGCTGTTAATTCATCACTGTGGAAGGGTAGAACCATATTTCACCAATGATAAATTTTTGGCCATGCCGGGAACCAAGCCCGGGACTCTTAGCACAGTAGACAGACACGCTACCGACTGAACTAAGGAAGGTGTCAACTCGGTCAGTCACTTTCTATAATATAGGTATATCTTTTGTTGTTGTGTAATTTTACAAATTTCTTAACAATATTTGTTCCTGTGTTACTTCTTTAATTTTGGTTTTGAATAGTTCACTGTAACATAGTTTTTTAATAATCATCAATGTAGTTTCTTTAGATTCACCATCTTTTTGTGAGTGTAGTAATAGTATAAATTTTGTTATTTCCAGGTTTTTTAGAGAAATAAAATTCACCTAAAAGGTACAGTTCTTAGTTTTTGTTCCCGTCTAGGCTTGTATACTCTTAGGGGGACAGTATATATGGGTCAGTTGAAAATAACTGCCATCATACATAATTAACTAATATTGTGTAGGGATAGTTAAACTCATACATAATAAGCTAATATTGTGTATGCCTAGTTAAACTCATACATAATTAACTAATATTGTGTAGGGCTAGTTAAACTCATACATAATTAACTAATATTGTGTAGGGCTAGTTAAACTCATACATAATAAGCTAATATTGTGTATGCCTAGTTAAACTCATACATAATAACTAATATTGTGTAGGCCTAGTTAAACTTGGGATACAAATTAAAATGTTATCTAAGAATTTTTAAAAGATAGTTCAACTTAATATTTTCTTTCATGAGTTCATTGTTTTGATCCACACTGCTGACAGCTGCTATGTAGGTCTAAAAAGAGTTCTAACTCTTCTCACACACTAAGAGATGTTTTACAAACTGCCAAAGGGAACTCTCACAATTGCTCGTAAATGCCAGTAGGGGAAAACATACATCTGTAAGAACCTGCAACATTATTACGTTTATACATTGTTAGCTGTAAGTTATGGCATGAATGACGGGAAAATGGCGGTGCCATCGATCGTATGACGCCATTAAATAGATCTATAATCACATTTCAGCCATACGACGTCCTAAGTATGACATTTCATAGCGGTGACGCGTCATATAGTTCCGTGCTCGCCGTGCAGGTCATTAGTAAACTACCCTTAATTTTATGGTTATGATAAAATCACGATTCAGCCTTGAGTTATGACCATCAAACATATATTAATATAAAGTTTAAACTAGATCTCTTGGAACATTTCATCTGTAGTCTCAAGTATGCCTACAGACATAGATGTTTGTTTAGCACCGCGTCTTACTACCCGTTCGGGTTCTATGCTTAAGTACTAATTACGCTAGTGGATTAGGAATTGGGAAGGTTGAATTTAGAGGAAGTGAACTCGCATTTGCGTGGAAGGAAAGTGTAAAACCATTTAGGAAAAACCACCCCCAGTTCACCCGACCGAGATTCGAACCTCGATCTTCCCGTCCTCGGCGGTTGAGCTTAACACGACTAGCGCGTTAGCCAACTACGCCACCGAGGCGGGTTAGAGACATAGACATACATGAGTTCGGGTGCACGCAAAACGTCAAGATTCATCATAATCTTGAGGTGGAGCATTTCTACAATAATAATACGAGAAAGTAAAAAATATACACTACATATTAGGTGATATTACAATACAACCCAGTAAATCCGCCAAGGCCGTAGCCAGCCAATAATTGAACCATAAATAAAGCCATATATACTTTGTTCATAAAATTGGGTGGGGGGTTTGAACCCCCTAAACTCCCCCTGACTACGGCCTTAAAAACCGTTGTTTACATGTAAATTGTGGCACGTTAAAGAACCCTGGAGGTATCTGAAATACCTTTACCGCAAAAATATATAGGACCTTTCGCTCTCGCTCATAGAAATTGTCGTGTGCCGATATATTCTGTCTGTTCAGAAAGTTCACGTTAAATATCCCAAATAAATACATTCAAACATGTCTTATAATACATTTTTATTTTCTAAAGATCTTATAGTTTTATGTATTCGAGTGGGATGAAGAATCCATTTTTATTTTATTTGAAAGAGTAACTATTCCAACAACAAAATATATTCAATTAAATGAAAAATGACAACTTTAATACGTGACTCAAACTCGGTACTAATACTGAGGATAGTCATCACGTTATCAGTTTGTAATACACATGAATTAATAAGAAAATATATGTTTTTATTTGCTAACACGTGACAATTTAAAAATAATCTATTCATTAACTATAAAGCGTAAATTAATTTGATATTTCTTATATTTGTAGACATATTCGCATTATGTGTCCAAATGGGTCCCTCCAAAACCAATTTCATGTGTGTGTGTGTGTGTGTGTGTGTGTGTGTGTGTGTGTGTGTGTGCGCGCGCGCGCGCGTGTGTGTCGGCGGTAGGAGATGGCGATGCAGGTGTGCCAACATACGACCAACCCTCATCAGTGGCCTTGACATCTACAGGTTATGTTTAAAGTCCTCTTCACTCACATTTTCTTATGGCGACATTTTTTTTTTCACGACGCAGTAACATGGCCATGAAATGAAATATTGTCATCTCTATGTGATGTTGCCAACTTGAAATATGGGCGTCTCTAGTGTGTTTGAACAAATGTGGATGAGACATCGTGATTGGAGCTATGCAAATTCGTATCCGTTTTGAGTTTTCAACTAAATACTTTAAAACATTTGCTACCGTGAATCATTCCCAAGTACTTAAAAACTTTATAGAAAGAAATGGACAGTATATTTGCCCGCGTAGGAACTAGGAATAGTATAATATGCCTACATTTCATCCTAAAACCAAAATAACCTTTGATTTAAAATAATTGATACCTGTTATACTTTATGAACCTTACACCAAGGTTCGAGGCACTAAGCTCTTTCTACAGACTACGTATCCGTACGGTGCGTAGTAAGTACTCCGTAAGAAATCGACTCCACACTAACAAATGTCACTGTCTACAGAGTCCTTATCCTTAATCCTTAATCCCTTAATCCTTACTCCTCCGTAGAAGTTGACTCAACTTTAAATTTTTAAGGATCAGTTGAGACGGACTTCTAAGGACTACCAATCAAAGCAAAGTAAGCGTGCGCGCGCATCGAAATTAAAGCACCAATAGAATTATCATAGGAATCAAACTAATTAGCTCATGTTTTAAATAAAAAATTTTATTGCACTTAACCTACCTTTCTAACGTATCCAGATGACGTTTGCTTACGCCAAGCTCTAGAACATTTTCTTTCGAAGAGTTTAATTGGACGTTGCTTCCAACTTTCTCATTGGTTGGCACAGTCACGTGATTGCGAATATGGACACGAAGAATTATGATTTTTTTTTTAAATTTCTATGCGTATATGTGGAACCCCCTTTTTGGGGGTTTTGTTCTAGTCAACTTTATATTAGGAGTTTGATAGTCATATACTGGTGGCTCATCTGATCGAGGAACCCCCCCTCCCCCTCTTCCCAACGGTTCCGGAGATACGTATGATGGTGCTAGGTGGGAAGGTGTGGGGTTTGAGTTTTAGGTTAAGTGCTATAAGTAATTTTAATTAGCCTGTATGTTAACCGAATGTCTGAATTATGCCCATATGAAATCTCAGCTCGTTCGGTGTAGTGTTTTTTGAGAGAAAGGCTAAATTATATTTGTAGCATATGACTCAACTACAGAATGATTACTTTATAGTATAGTAGTAGATAATATATATTATGTATCTATTTACATAAATGTTTATATATATATGTACAAATAAATAATATATAGTGTTAGTATAATCTATACATATGTACAAATATATAATATATACATATGTACAAGTATATAATTATATTTAAGGATATGTACTTAAATAAATATATACATTTTTTATGCATGCATAATATAAAAACTATAAGGTCTTTATATAATATGATTTAAGTATATATATTATTATTATTAGCACCGCGTCTTACTACCCGTTCGGGCTATACGCACGCTAATGTGCAATGGTAGGATGATTGTGAGATGAAATGGAGGACCTACAGTTTAACGTGGGATCCGAACCACGGTGGAGGCCTGTGCAATCAGATAAATCTGTACCGGGACCGAGGATTGAACCCCGGACCCCCAGCACAGAAGTCTGACACCTTACCCCTAGACCACCAGGTCACCAAGTATAAATAAATTTATATGTATAGTATATATTATGATTTAAGTATATATAAGTTTATATATAGGTACATATATATAAGCATAAGTGCAATATTGTCTTTTCTAAACAAACCTTAGCCCAGATCAACAAACACTTTAATTATTTTTTAGCCAAAATAAACCAAATTTGGGTGGAATTTAAGAGGTCTCAAGTCATACGGCTTTCCACAATAAATCAAAGGTGCAGAAAACAAAACAGAAAAATAAGATAAAATAATATAGCCTAGAAATTATACAGTATATGATTATTTACTCTGTGCACTGTATCAGATATAACATACAGTAGGACGCAGTGCTAAAAAAAATAAAAAATTGTAAATCTAGTCCTCTTTTGTATGTTGTGGGAAATATTATTGTAGTATTATAAAATATACCAACTTTATTGGATAAAAAATTGAACTTGTTTCATACATTAAAAATCTAATGAAAATCCTATAATACGATTCAAAAAATAATACAAATTGGAAAAAAAAAAGACTAATCTTGCATTGCGTAGGAATAACACACTAATTTTGAGCAGTAACATATAAATACAATATTTAAATACAATAGAAGATTTCTTCAGCGAGAGACATTCTTAAGCTATGTATACATTGGACGATTATCGGCCGACGCGAGTCGCTGGACGATGTTGCCCGACGATATTATTTTTGTCGTCGAGTGGGCGGAGCCAGAATCGGCCGACTGCCGAGCGGCGAATTATCAAAAGAATGTTGCTGTCGTCGAGTCTTCCATCCGAAATGGAAAACATTCTCAATGTGTACTCAGCGATGTCAGTCGGCCGACTTTTGTTTGTTTGAGTCTATATGCAAGCGAGCAGTCAACACCCTGATCTCAATATGTTGGTTAGTATATTTGTATATAATCAACAAATATTATAAATATAGTATTTATATTTAAATATATTTAAACATATACAAATATTTATACACAAATATAAAATATTTATATTTAAATAGCTATCTGCTTTAATTATAATCATATAAAAATAATGTTTTGCTATTTTGAGGGTTACAACCTGATTTCAGCCAGGTAATAAATTGAGTTAAAAATAATGATAATTTAAGTTAACTTGTACATGCTATAAAATAACTAATTGCCACGTATGCTTTGATTATTTTTTTATAGAATAATGTGGACGCAATAAAATCTTCAATGTTTAATAGAACTGCTCTATGCGGCCGCTGATTTATAGCAAGTTAATTCCAAAGAATATCGCGACAGGAACAAAAAGGGAGATGCAGTGCGAGCAATTGCGCGTTTTTTTTTTATTTCAATAAAAGCGGCCGCGATGCCAGCAGTGGTTAAGGGATCCATCACAATTGCAATCACTAGAAGAACTTAAGTAGGTGTCGGCAGTTAATGTTGCTGCTCTATATGGACAGACACAATCGGTGGAGACTTTTGTATCGGAAAGTCGGCGGCCTGACTTGATCGAGAAATTTGTCAAGCGACTCGCGTCGGCCGATAATCGTACAATGTGTACATAGCTTTATAGAATACTTCATTATTATATTAGTACATCTCTCTACTTCTAATAAATTGCCTGAATCTGTAGACAACATTCAGCATTTCGCTTCTTTTTATACTTCAAGATTTGAACTTTAGTAATTTCGAAATTCTGTCTGTATTTTAAAATACGTTTAGCTTCTGCCTTCATATATCACCGATCTCCATCTCATATTTAAACTATCTAAATTATGTAGACCCATATATTTATTTATGTATTTCTGGTGATGTTTTTTCTTAGTTCTTTTCAATATGGTAAAAGCTTCTGTTAAGTGGCACCTCAAATGATAAATATGTGAGTGACGTTAGATACAAATTTACTTTTTTTTCCTACAAAGTTTATACAACCTATGCCATCGTAATATTATTTTTGTTTTGGCTGTTTCGGATGTCAGATAGCTCTAAATTTATATTGCAGTGTCAATCCTTTTTCTATTTTATTCCAAGTATTTTAAATAATCCTGTAATACTACAGCCATGTCGGGTACCCTTTCCTGCAGCCCCAGATAATTAAACATGATCCATTCTCCTGTTTCATTTGACCCATCATGATAAAGATTGTATTATATATGTATGCAATATTATATACTATTTATAAAAATATAGTAGGGCCTACATACCAAATATATTAATACATACATATATATTAATATTTTATGTATAGATTATATATAACTATTTATAATACATATTATATATTAAATATACAAAATAGATATGCTAATTAATATTTTATGTATTAAATATATTTTATGATGATCCCTATACATCCGTAACTGGGCACGCACTTGGTGGTTAGTGCTGCCTGGACCATCTGGTAAAAATCTCCATGAACTAGGGGAGTTCAGGAAGTGTGGTGGTTCCTCGGTCCACTCAACGCTGAATTTCTATGAGCGAGATTGAAAGGGACTACCAATTAGATATAAAGGTAGGTTCACATATCTCTCAGAGTTCTTTTACATGCCACAATCGACATGAGACCGTAAGGATACTGTTCCATTCCGTACAAGCTCATTACTGCCTAAGAAAAACAGCTACATCCATCTCAGCTCCCCTTTACAAACGGCATATAAATCCTCCATGTCATACTAGACCATTATTACCCATTTGATTACCATCCTGGTGAGCTGGCGGTCTAGGGGTAAGGTGTCAGACTTCTGTGTTGGGGATCCAGGGTTCAATCCTCGGTCCCGGCACAGATTTATCTGATTGACAAACCCTTCCTTCACCTCTGACAAGACGTGTATTAATCACAACTTATGAATATGTGGAATGCCAGGCCTCCACCGTGGTTCGGATCCCACGTTAAACTGTAGGTCCTCCATTTCATCTCACAATCACCCTAGCGTTACACTTTAGCGTAAACTGTACAACCCTAACGGGTAGTAAGACGCGGTAATAATAATAATAATAATAATAATAATAATAATAATAATAATAAATTACCATCAGAATGAGTCGAGCGGTCAAAAGCAGGCTATAAGCTGTTCAAGGTCAATACGTGAACCGGATACTGGTCGCAATCAGTTTCAAACTTCGAGCTGTTCAAGTTCAACTTGTTCAACGAAAATTATTTGTAACCTAGGTTGAACAGGTTGATTAGATATTTGTGGACACTTCGTTTACGATGAAAGGTGAAAAGGTTTACCAAGCCTACTTCCACTATGGCACGGCTTACACGATAGGACCATAGTGTAATCTGTCAGTATAATCGGCGCGTATTTGTTCATCCTATAAAATATTCCATAGCATGCTATTGGTTGGTATCCGGTGCAGTTTATAAATCTTGAAGTTACTTCTTTAAATGGGTAAAGTTTTCTTTTGAATTTATCATTCTAGTAATGATCTTACATATTAAAAAAAATAGTTCTAACTTACGAGGAAGTAACTGATTATGGCGGTAAAATGTGTTCATAACTTGAGTGGTTTCACAGCTGAATGCAACTTTCGTATTCAAAACTTCTCCGTGTAGTGACTTGCGAAGTCTCCGTATACATGAATGAAATCTCAAATTACCCTGACAGGTAACAAGCGCACTTAACTATGATGTAGCTGGTAAATTAGTGTCATAAGACACTATGAAATCAGGTATATTATCTGTCAGGAAAGTGCACTGTGGATGTATGGGTGCATTACGGCTCCTTTGGTCTGTAGCTAACCTTCCCAAACGTATTTTCTTCAATATAATAATTATGTTCCAGTCAGAGAGCTACCTACTACCTGTTTATCTGGTCAAACAGGTTGATCTTAAGATCATAAGATCAACTAACCATAACAAAACATACGAAACGAATACTGAATTAATTTGGCTTAATTTTTCTTTTGGTTGATCATATAAAAGTGCTTGCACCGGTTTTGTTAAGTAAGGAGACACGTCTATGGTAAATAAAAACAATCAATGATAAACAGTTCTAGAAGCTATCTGAAGTGTTTTTTATGTTAATATAACCGCCTAGCTGCCAGAGGCTAGTACAAATTCTAAATAATGAACACCTCTAGAAACTATATGAAGTGCTTTTTTTATGTTAATATAACCCCATAGCTGCCAGAGGCTAGTACAAATTCTAAATAATAAGCACCTCTAGAAACTATATGAAGTGCTTTTTTTTTGTAACACAGCCCTATAATTTGTACTTGTATCTTAATTTTGATATTGTTTGAACCATAAATAAAGCCATATATATTTTGTTCATTAAATTTCTGAGAGGGAGGGGGGGGGTTAAAGCCCCAAACCCATCCCCCTGGCTACGGTCTTGATTGTGGATGTTTGTCGGGAGTGGTGCACCTGGTGTTGGGGTTTTGAGGGGTGTTGACGTCAGAGGCTTGTATTTGGCTGTCTGATGGAGCCTGGAGGTACGAAGATAATTTTGATTCTCATTTGGAGCCTGATAAGGGCTGATAAAGTGCCTTTGGTCGAAAAGGATAGTTTAGAGCCTTAGTTGGTTACTGGTTACCTTAGCTCAGTCGGTAGCCTGTCTGTCTGCTGAGCTAAAGCTACTATCACACGACACTTGCTTGTACTATAAATCAAGTGTGCTAGCTAGCGCCTAGATATCTGTATACTAGCTAGTACAATAGAAACGGGACTAGAGTATTCACACGCTGCTAGTTTGGTACTAGGTTCTAGTGCAAATATTTATGGAACATCAACTATTAATTTTGGGTGAAGCAGCTGAATTAATTATTAATAATGATATTGAAAATTATGAGAGGGAGCGTAGGAAAAGAATATGGACACGGAACTGGCTGGAAAGACGAAATAATGATCGCGGGATACTGAAAATGATACATTCGGAGGTTAGGTAGGATACATTCAGGGTGACTCTAACGTTTAGTATCTCCCCAAATTTGTATTCATTTATTTACGATGTGGTCAGAGGCACCTAAGACTATGGGTGTCCAAGTACAGTATCCTTAACACACACATGTTCTTTTTTTAGGCCTACGCACACTTTATATTCTAAAAAAGCAACCACCCAAGTTGGCATGCTATCAAGTTTATTTAGATTAAATTTGGGTCTGGAACACAGTTTGTCATTTTTAGATGACATGTTTTTAATTAAATATATATTTAATATATTGTCATATTGTGGAAATTTGGTATTATATAAACAAGGATATTTAGAATAATTTTCTGCCAACAACAAAATAACATCCGATGACCATGTCGGCGCCATTTCTATTATTTCTCCACACAAACTCACAAAGTCTCAGCGCGCTTTGATTGGTCGAATTACACAGACTAGTGTCAGAACTAGTACGAAAATAGCGCCTGTTCTATCCTCAAAACTAGTATGGTAGCCAGTACCAAGTGGCAGAACCAGTATACTTTTTCTGATTCACACGACGCTAGATGATGACGTGCTAGCTAGCGCTAGCTAGCACACTGGATTTCAAGTACGAGCTAGTGTCGTGTGATACGGGCTTAAGGCCCTTCATGGCCCGGGATTGCTGAACAATGTATCATTGAAGAAATGTGGGTTCACCCTTTCACATTGATAAGTTAAAGGTTGGGGACTGGATGTTGTGCCTGTCCTAGTCTTATATTAGATTATAAAGCATATGAAGCTATGACAAGCCCAGCAAGTCGGTAGTGGAAAATATATGTCTTGAATAAAAAACTGACCCAGACTACAGGCTGGGAACAGTAATGGATGCCCAAAAAAAGTGGTTAATGGTGGTGGTGTTTGAGCCAGCTCTCTGAAGGAAGGTGCGAGCTGTGGGTACAACGGTCATGGTCATCCTCCGCAAGAGGTGAGAGGACAGTGACTTTTCCGCGAGGTTTAAAACTAGAACTATGGTAAAGGCATTTTCTTGCAAGAAGGAAACAAGTGACATGTTCGGTAATAATGATTTCCCAAAAGGTGTGAGGCTAGGAATATTTTCTGGGCTAGTAACGCATATCGTCTGTAAACAGCAAACTCGCAGGGTTGCCGAAGTAGCTGAGGAGGGAAAATTGTTTAGGGATTCTTCATGGACTGTCAACGCAGTTTTAACCATATTTTTCGTGAAATAGGTCTTTTTTTTTAGGAGATGGATCAGAGAGAATCAGAGCATTTGCGATATAGTTTCGCGGTGATGTTCATCAACTTCAGGTACGTTTGCTAAAGTCCACTCGCCATAAGAGTGGTGGTAGCTGACAGCTAGCAGAAGATTTATAAACGTTTACAAGAAAAACAAAATCTAAGAGAATTGTTTGTTGTTAAAATGTTGACCTCCAAAAATGATAACAAATCAATGTATGGTCTTAGAGATCATATAGTTTGGCGAATTGATACATTAGAGTAAATCTAATAGCGTTGAATAGCTGTCCTTTACCTACAATCCTACGGTATTTGGGGTATATGCCTACCTAGTAGACATGAGACTAATCAACTGAGACGATCATAAGAACAGTATACCTGATTCTGGAATGAGAAACAAGACTGGTCACAAGGATAGTCTACCTGATTCTGGACTGAGAAATAAGACTGGTCACAAGGATAGTCTGGATTGAGAAATAAGCCTGGCCACAATTTGTCTTAGAGACCTGGATTTTCTTCCCCCTATATTCATTGGTGAAGATCTTTAATATTCACACTATTTGAATGCTCAAAGAAGGTTTTTAAAATATCCCATTCTTTATTGTACTCTCTTATTTTATATATTTCAGACAAACATTTTCCCGAGACTTCGCTTCCATGAAACAATACATCAACACATTCGACAACTTCTGTTGTTATAAAAGAAGGAAACTAAGTCGAGAGCAGTGTTTTATCTTCGTATGAAGATTCATGAAGAAACACAGACTACCCCATACCCTCCTCACCCTCCATATCCCAGCTCACATAAAGTACCATCTCTTTTACCTGCAATACCAGCCGCCACCAATATTCACTGCTTACGTCGGGTCTTGTACACTGCTTCGCTGAAGAAATAGCGTGATGGTATATATAACCTTGATTTTGGTTGGAAGAACAGCAGAGAGAATTCAAACATATTTCTTTGCATTGACAACATTTTACTATATTATGTGTGTTATTTTATAAGTATCAATAATATCTATCAAAAGTAACATCTGCAGATAACATGATTTAATATATAAATGTATTGAAATAGTTTTAGTATCCTTAGGAACTAAATTCTACTGTTCTTCCTACCAAAATCATACTTACAACAACAGATAAAACAAACATTCTAAAGATGGGAGTATTTGCTGTTCTATCGTTTATACCACTGAGAAAAGGAAAACTCTATAAGAATTCAAATGTGCTGACATTCCTTGGAGTTTTAATATGTGTATATATTTGTTATCTAAGAAAAAAAAATGTAAAAAAAATAGTTCTATAGTAAGCGCCCTATCACACCAAATAAAAATGTGCTGTTAATTTAATACCGATAAACAAAACTAAATAAACCTAATTCAAAAGCAACAGAATAAAATTACTAATGATACTTCTAAATTTAATACACAGCTGCACGCATGCCAACAGTGTCTTTCTTACGTGGAGGCATTGTTGCAATGAACACCAAAATAAATGGTTTGGATTTATTATCAAAGAAATAAAATTAATAAACCTAATTTACACGCAAAAACATAAACTAACTGAAAAAATACCTAGATTTAAAGCGCAAATGCAAGAACACTAATAGTGGCTCTATTATATGGAATCATTGTTGTAATGGACACTAAAATTTATTGTTTTAATTTACCAGAACAACAAAAGAAATAGTTTGTATTTAACATCAAAGGGGGGAAAATGTAAATTCAATTGACAGGCAAAACCATAAAATAGCTGAAACGAACAACTTGTGAATGTGAGGAGTGCCAGGCCTCCACTGTGGTTCGGATTCCACGTTAAACTGTAGGTCCTCCATTTCATCTCACAATCACCCTACCATTACACATTAGCAAACGTGCGTACAACCTGAATGAGTAGTAAGATGCTCTGCAAATTAATAATAATAATAATAATAATAATAGCTGAAACGATACATAAATTTAAGAAGAAAATGTATGCACATTAAAAATGGCTAACTTACGTAGAAGCTCTGTTGCAATGAACACCAAAATAAATGGTTTAAATTTGTTATCAAAGAAACAAAACTAGATACGCAGAATTTACTCGCAAAACCAGAAAATAATTGAAAAAAAAAACAACTAAATATAAGACGCAAATGCACGTACGCTAACAGTGGCTCTCTTACGTGGAAGTACCGTTGCAATGAGTAGCAAAAGCAATAGTTAAAATTTATTATCAAAGAAACAAAACTATAATAAAACCTAGTTTACAAGCAAAACAATAAAATAATCTTAAAAATAACTGAATTTAAGACGCAAATCCAAGCACACTAAAAGTGCCGCTCTCAGGTGGAGGCACTGTTGCAACGAACAATAAAAGTCATAAGCATTATTTAGTATTAGACTTTAGTTACTACAGTATAATACAGTATAATCCTTATAAATCGTTGTATTTTAATACAAGTTCTCTTTGCACTGTTTACTATTAGCTAAGTGCTACGAATTTTATTATTATCATTATTATTATCAGTATTATTATTATTATTATCATCACCGCGTCTTACTACCCGTTCGGGTTATACGCACTTACACTAATGTGTAATGGTAGGGTGATTGTGAGATGAAATGGAGGACCTACAGTTTAACGTGGAATCCGAACCACGGTGGAGGCCTAGAATTCCTCACATTTACAAGTTGTGATTAATACACGTCTTATCAGAGGTGAAGGAAGGGTTTGGCGATCAGATAAATCTGTGCCAGGACTGAGGATTGAACCCCATCCCCCCAGCACAGAAGTCCGACACCTTACCCCTAGACCGCCAGGTCACCTACCGCATTTTTTTTAGCACCGCGTCTTACTACTCGTTCAGGTTATACTCTCGCTACGCATTAATATAAACCTAGCAGTAAAAGTTGATAGAGAATAAAGAGATCAACTTTTCCTAGGAAGAGTTAACTATGCCTGCTGTGGTTTAGTAAAAGTTGATTCCGCGATGTTGCTCTCCACATGCGACTTCGCGCGCACATCTTTATTTTGAATATCCCAGTTCTATTTGTTTACTGTTGTTTTTTAGGTTAGGTTAGGTTAGGTTAGGTTAGCTCTGTAACTCAAAGTGTCACAAATCTTTACCTTGCTGTAATAAATAATAAATATTTATGTCTCTCTTTGTATCATAAATGTTTTGCTTTTTTATTTGTTTTTTATTAGGTAGTAGACCATTTCCTTGCAAAAAGTAAACTTTTACTAACTCAAGGTAGTAAGAGTATACTTTCCCTAGGTACGGTCAACTCTGACTAGTAAATGTTGATCGAAATTCATCACTTTTCGCTTTTAATCAACTTTTACTAAAAAGACCAGTAAGAGTCGACTCGGCCTAGGTAAAGTCGACTCTTACTGGAGAATCTACTTTTCCTGTAACATATACATTAAAAGGTAATGTATTTAAATTACTAAAAATTTAAGGCATAAATTTTACCACATTAACAGTCTTTTTTTTGTGACATTGATACGCTCCCTGATGAGATAGCGTGATGTTATATAGTTATTATTTATGCTTGGATAAAAGGAGCACAACAAAAGAAGTTTAATTTCGATCCGATGAGTACTTTTTGAGTTTACTGGAAACAAACGGACATACAGATAATTAGATCTTTATTATATGTATAGATCAGTGATATCCAGCTTTGGAACTGGATCTTAACAATGGTTTTTGATATACGTTCGGTGGAAGAGGGGCAAACTAAACAATGTGCGAGGGACATTCTTGGCCTCACAACAATGCTGTCAATGCTAAAGCACACACACGACTCATTCCTGTGGAACATTTTATGGAAGATTTATTATTTTGTTTTAACTTGAAACAAGTATGAAACCCTCACCAGTGGACAAGGGGACAGAGGCGTGAGTTTCATCTTGTCTGGTTTACAGGTGATGGTGAGGTCGGGGTTTCGAATCTCAACAGGGTGTACCGATTTTTTTAAAAATATAGCAACAAAATATTGTTTTTTGTTTCGCTGTTGTGGCAACATGTACATGATACATAAAATCAAAAGTATCATATTCGCACTTATATCTTGCTATAACTGGCCACTAAAATAAATCAATATTGTTATAACTTAGGGAAAGAGCCAAACAAAATATTAGTTTCATCGTAATGCAAATTGATAAAAATAAAGAAAAAGGAAAAATAAACTAATAAGAATTAATGAAGAAAGCCCACCTGGAAAGAGGATAAATGTGGGACTAATCCAATGCACAAAGGTTACATTTCTTTTTTCTTATATCTTCTATAGTAAAAATAGTCAAACAAAATTTAAACACAAATTTTAACACAAATTGAGTAATATTTATCAAACTTGTCAAACAAAAAGAGAAAAATAAATACACTTTACACAAAAACTAAACTACCCCATTTTGAATTCAAAATGAAACTTATAGAAACGTTGTGCCAACTGTTATAGGAGAAAAATAAAATTTCTAAAAGCTATGGCTTTGGTTATCCAAATATAAATAATATCAATATAAATATATAATATTTAATTGAAAAAAAATATCTTCGTTTCAAAATAAAACATTTTTATTTAGTACACAACAGAAAACGATTTGTTTGACGTCATCAACTGCCCTTGTTTCGGCTGGTTCGCTATTTTAATCTATGAAGAGAACGCAGCATTTCAGAAATACCTAGTTTGTAAATCATTTTTAAGTGAATCACAGACGCCGCCACCACCACCACCACCACCACCACAATAAAATAAATATCCAAACGGTTATTTTAATATTTCGTATTTCAATAATATAAAAACAGTTAGAAGGAAAAGTAATTAAAAGCTAATATGTTTGTTTGTTTAAGTTTTGACTGTAAAAAGAAACAAAAACTCAACATAATGGTCTTGCATGGATTATGGTTTGACGAATGGATTGTGGATACATGGTAACTTTTCCTAGTTTCCTACCTCTCCTACCGTAGCTAGGGCATAGTAAAAAGTGCACATGTAAAGCTCAAACACCGAAAACAATTGATGAGCGTAAAATGCGACCAGAACGCGTTGTGGTGTTAAAGAAACAGCCACAGCAAGAAAGTTCGTATCCTGGTTGCTTTTAAAGAGTCATAACGCGGTCTGGTATTATGAAAATAACACAACGAGTCGTGGGTCGTTTCCATTTACGGTTACGACATGTTGTCAGTTAAGTTCAGTATCCTAACCTACCTAACCTATCTTAACCTAACCTAACATAAACTAACCTAAACTAACCTAACCATTAAGTGTCATTAGAACAAATCCTGCAAAGATAAATAGTTAGATTTACCTTTGTTTTTAATCAGGCCTATGATACATTAATTTTTTGATCAATAAATTAGTAAGTTTTTAAAGAGAGTTTATTTACCTCCATCTTTTCTGAAAATTGACTTACACTTGTCTTACTTCGAGTCGTGGCCATAAAAAAGAAACATCACGACTCGTTGGGGTATTTTCATAATTCCAGAACGCGTTGTGGCTCTTTAAAAGCAACTAAAAAGTAGTGGTAGTTTTTTTTCCGCTCATTGATCGTTTTCAGTTTTTGTGCTCGACACATATACAAAAGAAGGAGTATTAAATTGACGATTCTTGCGTCACGATCTTTATAATAAACCATAAGAAACAAGTATTATTACTCTTTCACTATACATAGTACGAACCTTCGGATGAAAGGAAAAGAACAACTAAAACAAAGTTTGAACAAACGCTACTAGCCAAACAGTGAACGAACGGGCTGAATTTCATTCTCATTTATTTAGTTTGGTTTTGTATTGATGGGGATCAGGGTTCAAATCTTTAATTAGTGTAGGCTTACCGAGAATTTTTTTTCTAAATGGTTTTCCTCTCTTCCTCTTCACAAATGGGAGAATATTTCCTCTAAAATCTGTTTTTTTAATTTCTAGCCCATTATTGTAGTTTAATGCAAATATCCTGAACTGATAGTAAGACATATATCAATAGAAACGATCTTATGTAGATACTATTTTTTTATATATTATGTTTCTCAATAACCTTACTCCTTTTCCTCCCCTTCTTCTAGGCTCCTCTAATTTACAACTTCTGTCTTAATATTCACCTTATATAGGGCCAGAGATGACCATCAATGACTATCCATCTTGAGGACGAAGTATAAAAATGTTGATATTTAAGGGCCCTCATCTGTATTTGAATGCAAAGAAGGTAGAAACCCACTTATAGGAAACACTAGAACCGGCTGGCGATGGTTGGTTTTGAAACCTGGACTCCCTGGTAAGATTCAGGTCTACTAAATAATATAACTATGTAGTTATCTAGGATATTTGGCTAGAAGTTATTTGCAGGTTTAAAAAAATGATAGAAATCGATTCATTCTTTGGTCCGATACCACCCAGTTGAAAATGGTTCGGAGAAGACTGATTGGTCAGTTTCTTTTACAGCAGCTAGTGTTGTGTAACTACAAGCAGCTAATGTTGTGTAACTACAAGCAGCTAGTGTTGTGTAACTACAAGCAGCTAGTGTTGTGTAACTACAAGCAAATAATATTGTGTAGCTAAGAGCAGCTAATGTGTTGTAACTACAAGCAGCTAATGTTGTGTAACTACAAGCAGCTAGTGTTGTGTAACTACAAGCAGCTAGTGTTGTGTAACTACAAGCAAATAATATTGTGTAGCTAAGAGCAGCTAATGTTGTGTAACTACAAGCAGCTAATGTTGTGTAGCTACAAGCAGCTAATGTTGTGAATCTACCAGCAGTTAATGTTGTCGCAGCTACCGTCATGTTGTATTTCAACTTTTTTCTTTAATATTGGTTGATTATAAAAATATTATCCAAGTTAGTAAAATGAAGAGAGTGTTTGTAATGAGCATTGCGTGATATCTACAAAATCTAGTAATTCTAGACAGATGTCTGACATTTGAAAAATTAGTAACCCTTGTGCATGAACATGATTGTGTACCTCAAAGCAGGAATTTTGAAATTGTTTCCTATGTGCATAAATATATATAAAAACAAGTTTTTCAAAATATACTCTATGAAGATAATATGTAAGATACGACACTTGCTCCTGCATCATAGAATTCATCAGGATCCCGTCGAGCTCATTAAGGTCATGTTTGTGTACTTTGTTTTTATGTTGCAGTAGTAGAGTTCACATCTTATATTTTATTGGCATCAGATATAGTTTTGAAACAATAGAATATGTCTGAACGGATAAATAAATAAATTTTAAATTTGTATGTCAACCAGTAGAAAGAAAATTGTCTTCCCATGTACGTAAACTCATGGACTTAAAACGTTTATAAGAAAATGTATAAGCTACGATCAATTTAAATATGGATAAAGCAAGTTTTGCACTTTAACTTTGGTTAAAACAAAGTTTTAAGCTTTAGAGAAAAAAATACAAGTTATGCGTGACTAAGCCTATTGAAACACATGTTTTCTTATAATTGAGAGCATAAACTGAATAAGTTATATTTTGAAAAAAATATTCTTAGCTAGACTTTTCACCTATTATTATTATTATTATTATTATTATTATTATTATTATTATTATTATTATTATTATTATTATTATTATTATGTAGTTAATGAAAAATAAAGTAAAAGAAAAATGAGCTCAAATACACAGTTCCTCATCCAAATCTGGTTGACACAATTCAACATCTTCTTGTTCTCTCTTCGTGAGATTGTCACCCTATTGACGTTAGTTTATCACCCTTTTATAATATCATATATATTCATTCTCCACCCAGTTTGCCCCGAAATGTTTTCCAAGAAGTAAAACACCATCTTCTAACTTTTGAGGTTTAACGAAGGTACCTGTGGGGGATTTCGGAAGGTATTAGAGATTGCCATTGTTTAGCCTCTTTCAGTATACTTTTATTGGCTACAAAATTAGACCTGAAACTCACTTCTCCAAGAACAAGAACAGTATTTAGTTTTTTTTACTGTCTCAATATACACCATTTCTAAACATTGGGTGACCTGGTGGTCTAGGGGTAAGGTGTCAGACTTCTGTGCTAAGGGTCCGGGGTTCAATACTCGGTCCCGGCACAGATTTATCTGAATGCCAAACCCTTCCTTCACCTCTGACAAGATGTGTATTAATCACAACTTGTGAATGTGAGGAATGCCAGGCCTCCACCGTGGTTCGGATTCCACGTTAAACTGTAGGTCCTCCATTTCATTTCACAATCATCCTACCATTCATTACACATTAGCGTAAGTGCGTATAACCCGAACGGGTAGTAAGACGCGGTGCTAATAATAATAATAATAATAATAATAATAATAATAATAATAATAATAATAATAATAATCTAAACATTGAAGCGAGAATGAGGGAACTTACAATCCAAGTTTAACTAAGGTACAACGTATAACCCGAACGGTTAGTAAGTTGTGGTGCAAAAAAAAACCCAACTAAGGTATCATGTTGACCAAATAATTCAAAATATGCATAAGGTTTAATAATTGTAGCGTATTCAATGTACCCAACCCAAATACCTTTCCGGTGTTATAAAAAATGTTCTGGCACAAAAAATATTATATTCTGAAAATTGAAAAATGACACTTGAACACGGGAATCGAACCCGGGACCTTTGGCCTAGTATGCCAATGCTCTAACCACTGACCTATCCACGATTCGTTCCATGCCAAGGGTCATTCTTCACTCATATTTTAAGGCAGAGTCTATGATGGACATGCGGAAATTGTCGGCTACAAATATGTGATTACATTAATATCACGAGATATCAGATAACGCAGCCATCTTCGACTCGGTAGTTGGCTTATTACTGCCATTTGTACAATTATTATAATTGTACGGGTTTGCATATTTAAGAATAAAATAGCCAAAGCTATTATTTATGCTTTTAGTAGGAAATTACTCCATCTAGATATCATATTCTGAAAATTGAAAAATGACACCTAGACACCTGGATAGCTTAGTGGTTAGAGCATTGGGGTACTAAGTCAAAGGTCCCAGTTTAGATTCCCGTTGTCCAGGTGTCATTTTTCAATTTTCAGAATATGATATCTAGATGGAGTAATTTCCCACTAAAAGCATAAATAATAGCTCTGGCTACAGAAAATATTATTTGCACTTCTTTATCATTACCCGCAGCATAAGAACAAAGACAAATACCATCAATAGCTACCATGGAGGAGTTTTTGTTCTGGCCATCACAGCCATCGCCTACCAAACGCAAAACATTAATATCCTTCATGTCTGAATTAGTAAACAGGTCACCTACCGCCGAAGCGATTTGATTTGAACCTTTTTTTTATGCTCTTCTGTCCAGGTATACATAGACAAATTCTATTTTTCAAGTTTAAAGTTAAATAATACTTTGACCATAGTGAATTTAAAAACACAGGCTACAGTTTACTATAGTATTGTTTCCTGGTGTGGAACCTTAGGCAACATAGGCTACAGTTTACTATAGTATGTTTCCTGGTGTGGAACCTTAGGCAACATAGGCTAAAGTTTACTATAGTATGTTTCCTGGTGTGGAACCTTAGGCAGCATATACTACAGTTTACTATAGTATGTTTCCTGGTGTGGAACCTTAGGCAGCATAGACTACAGTTTACTATAGTATGTTTCCTGGTGTGGAACCTTAGGCAACATAGGCTACAGTTTACTATAGTATGTTTCCTGGTGTGGAACCTTAGGCAGCATAGGCTACAGTTTACTATAGTATGTTTCCTGGTGTGGAACCTTAGGCAACATAGGCTACAGTTTACTATAGTATGTTTCCTGGTGTAGAACCTTAGGCAACATAGGCTACAGTTTACTATAGTATGTTTCCTGGTGTGGAATCTTAGGCAACATAGGCTACAGTTTACTATAGTATGTTTCCTGGTATGGAACCTTAAGCAACACCATGTTTTTCTGACAGTCATAGGAGAATGTTTTTATTCTATTAATATGTCAAAAAAACGCTTTAGCACGAAGCTTGTTAACAAACTTCTCCCTTAGAAATTCAAATTTCTACCCCAATTTTTTCATGTTTTATCTTTTCTGCTAACTCTATGCATGTGGAACATGCACTGATAACGGGTTACTTAAATCCCATGTCGAATTTAGCGTTAAAGGTCGTTCTTAAGAAACTTGGGCTAACCTTAAGGTTGTTTGTTATCCAACTGTTCATTATAAGTTCACTTTACTGTTGTGCCGATATTACGTCATCGGACGTCTAGTGTTCCCGTAAACCTCCGCGAGAGCATCTGGCCGGCTCGCGGAGGGTTTTCTCCCGCGGGAAGAAGTAGTTCAAGTGGTTGGCGAGGTGATCCAACATGGTGTATAGAGAGTGTGTTTTCGTGAACGGTAGAGGGTGAACCGTCATCCCCCCTCCCCAGATTGGTGGTGTGGTCTGAGAGAAAGTTGTACAATAAAAATGTAAACATGATTAGTAACTGTGTGATATTGTGAAATAAAGTAATGCCTTACAACATTTAGTTTGTACATTGTTCACTGTAGTGTTCATTCACTTAACTGTTTACTGTACTGTTCATTTTATTAATGTTTTGATCAGAAAAATGATAACGTCCATGTGAAATCTTTTCCCGACAATAATGTGACTCAACCGTGTGAAATTTCTTGATACAATCTTGAACCGCTTGCCTTTTAATCTTGTTCCTGGATGAGACACAATCATTACCTCTATTCTCTTTGGGTGCTTCTCCAATTTCTATTTAGTCTCCGTACTCTGTCTTTTGAAATGTATAAAGTTCCAAAATATTTTCTTACACACCTGAATTGAACCATATGTAGATGTTTTAACATACCGGTAATATTTTAGTGAAAAAGATTTTCTGGAACAACTTTTTTTTCTCTACACGTTCATATGCAGGCATCTCTGAGGCACAAAATTATAAAATAAAAGTCTTGAAACCAGTTTTTAGGATGCTTGTAGAAACTACTTTTTTTTTTAGAAATAAAGTTCCAAAAATAACTAAAACTGAACAAACTTTTTATGAACTTAACTAAAAGAGTAATTGGAGTTAATTTATTTTAAAGATACTTTTTTTATATTGGATAAGACTGGTTATTATTGACATTTAGTTTTCAAGACTAGTACAAGTTTTACATTGGAATGTTGATCGGTGTGTATAATCCTAATAGTAGTAGGAAGTAGGAAGCGATACTAAAAAAAAAGGCAAAATTATGCATTTGACGCAAGTTTTCAAAATCTTTTTTTACGAGATAAGGCTTATTTTGGTAGAGCTCTTAAAGAATAAAAAAATGATAGCTGAACCCATTTTTATAATAAAATGCATAAGGTGAGTTTTGCATCGATAGGAATTAATTTTGATTTATATTTAATTAATTAAAAACAAAAAATGAAGATATTATATTCACGCCACGAGATACAGTTGTGCAATGTGGGTTATGATAGCCCCTGTGCGCGAACATAATTATGCACTACCAGGAAGCAGGAATTTGATATAATTTTGCTCTTTTTACCCTTTTAACACGTTACCCTTTTTATATTTTTTATCGGTTTCACACTTTTTACCCTTTTAGCCCTTTTGACACTTTTCGCAACTTTTTATTCTTTTTACGCTTTTGGAACGTTTTACCCTTTTTATTTATTTTTTATTCCTTTTAGCCTTTTTAGAATGTATAATGTATATATCTTTTTTATTAGACTTACTTTTTGCCCTTTTCGACATTTTAACTTTTTGTATTTTTTGCCCTTTTACCATTTTTACCACTTTTGTCCATTTTTCTCTTAGTGCCAATTTTCCCTTTTTTAATACTTTTACATTTCTTGCCTTTTTTATTTACCCTTTTTACATTTAAAAAAATTGTTAAATAAACTTTTACTCTTTTTGGTATTTTTGCACTTTTAACACCTTTTTAATTATTTTATTATTTTTAGCCTACAACATTCTTTCGGACAAAGCCGGATACTTCAATGATAGTACGAGTAGCTAATTGTAAAAAGTGACTAAAATTATTATTTGCTTCAGGTATCTTCAAAGTCCTGATTTTCCCACACACAAAACACACACATTCTCTTAAGGGTTCCAATTTCAATTCCAGACTTGGCCGAAAAATTAATAGTTTATGAAATAGGGGCTTCCCCTTTCTAATTGATAAATTAACGGCCGGTATCTAGGTGTTGTGTCTGTTTTAGATTCATGTTGGTTTATCTATCAGTCGTGTTCCGATATAATCAGTTGGGTTAATACCTCACTTAATAATAATCGTATTTTATTAGTGTTATCTTATAGGTATTGGTAATAGATATTAAAAGTGACAGCTGCAGATCTTATAACTTGACGTATGAATATGTGAAAGTAGATAATATTTTAGCTTTTATAGCTATAGTTCTATTAAAATTAGACTGTATAACCTGTTTATCTTTACGTAATGCCAGTCTCTCCATCAACAAACAGTCGACAAGACGTGTTTCCTAACTTATTCCCAAACAGTCAGTTTGTTATAGTCTGGACAACTATTATTGACTTAATATTCTTTAATGTCAAGTTAACTATGACTCAATGATCCAGCTTTTTGTTCCACCAACGATACACTAGAATAACAAACAACCATTACCTTACCACAAACATTTTCTTGTAGAGTCACGTACTAAATGTTGCATTAAAATTATGTTTGAAATTGGAATTCCCATATTTAACCAAAAACAAAACACTTGCTAGCTCCAGCAGGTGTTTCAAGGTGAGGTGGAAGTCACCGCCAGATGATATATAATTGGCGGCAGTTTTTAGCTTTATATTATTTCTTTAATACAAATACACTAGAAAGTGGTTCTGTAGTTTTTAGAGTAACATTTTAAAATATATCTGAATTTACGAAAGAAATATTTAACTAAAATAATTTTGAGAAAAACCACAAAAAGTTGTATAAAAACCTTGCGATATTTGTTGAATTGAATTTCAATGTCACTGCCTGCTCTAAGCAGAGTCAGAGTCCATGAACCACTTGTTTTTGTGTGTATTCTTGTTTAAAAATTGTGATGTGATAAAATTAGCAAAAACGACATTAATTTTGGGTGATTTTTTACGTTTACTTTAAACCAATTCACCACTGATTCCGTATGAATATAACCAACCACCTTGACCTAAAAGAATCTCACAATATGTGCCAAGGTGGCCATTTTCAAGTGAGTGCGCGGCATACCTGTGGCGAGTGGAGTGTCAACGTTATTGACCTTGTTGGTCAAAATATATTGCGCAGTGATCTTTTCAGAGTGGCAGGCTTACCCAAGACAAGTTCCCTTAAATACCCTCCCATTGTCGCTACTGTCAATATATTTAACTTTGATCAACAGTGCCAACAACTCCCCTTAGCCACTATTTATGATATCTTGACCTTGAAGACAAACAAGGTTGATTCCTCCCCACCACCGCTATTAATTATAACACAATAAGGTGAATCCTTAGTACGTGCTACAATTTAATGTGAACATAGATCCAAATGTTCCAACATCTACCAATAATATCCCTGCCCCCTTTTGGGATGTATTTAATTTACCTCTTTATAAACTGCTCATATTAGCCGTAATGTTGACTTTTTTAATGTTCCTTTTTATCCTCTCGCCACGGTCGCTGATCCTCAGCGGAGGAAGCACGCCGTATTTCCGGCTGGAACTAAAGTGGCGGTTTCCATGGTTACGCAAGACGCGGACGGGACATATACACTCTACAGGACATCGTACATCCACCCTCAGCACCCACGTGGGGGTGAGGACTCATTGCACTGACTCGGGCGTCGCCAATACAAACTGTGATGCAGTTCATCGAGCAAAATGACCTACGCAACCAATCGCATGTTTGAGGCCCACCTCCGGAATATGCCGACTTTCAAAAGACTGAACGTCCAGGCAGAAGTGAAAGACCCGTACGACTAGCAACGACTTCTGATTGGGTGTTGAAGATGTCATTGAACCCCGACCCCCCTTACCCCCCCAATCCCACTTGCCCAATACACGCTTGTATAAAAAGGAGACTCGGCCCTACTGACGGTATCTTATTATTACTTTCGTCAAGAATTGGAGATGTCGTGAAGTTTCAAATTGGGCATGGAAGTCATTTGGACTGTGAGACAGGGGCGACTCGTCCCAAGGGTGCGAAGGCCCCTTATCCCCACGAGCTCCCATTTCCTTTTAAAGTTATTATTCGCACTCTCACGACAATTTTATCTTGCCATAATAGTTTCAGGAAAAATGTGTATGTTTTCTGTTTAAGTAATAGCAGGCAATGTGTTTGAAATGGCATATTCAGGCGAGCGGTGGTTAGCGCCATGCATTGTGAAACCAAACCCTCCTACCCCTTCACCTCTTGTCACCAAATGGCATGGAGTCAGGTGCGTGGTGATTAGCGCCATGCATTGTGAAACCAAACCCTCCTACCCCTTCACCTCTTGTCATCAAATGGCATGCAGTCAGGTGCGTGGTGGTTAGCGCCATGCATTGTGAAACCAAACCCTCCCACCCCTTCACCTATTGTCACCAAATGGCATGCAGTCAGGTGCGTGGTGGTTAGCGCCATGCATTGTGAAACCAAACCCTCCTACCCCTTCACCTCTTGTCACCAAATGGCATGCAGTCAGGTGCGTGGTGGTTAGCGCCATGCATTGTGAAACCAAACCCTCCTACCCCTTCACCTCTTGTCACCAAATGGCATGCAGTCAGGTGCGTGGTGGTTAGCGCCATGCATTGTGAAACCAAACCCTCCTACCCCTTCACCTCTTGTCACCAAATGGCATGCAGTCAGGTGCGTGGTGGTTAGCGCCATGCATTGTGAAACCAAACCCTCCTACCCCTTCACCTCTTGTCACCAAATGGCATGCAGTCAGGTGCGTGGTGGTTAGCGCCATGCATTGTGAAACCAAACCCTCCTACCCCTTCACCTCTTGTCACCAAATGGCATGCAGTCAGGTGCGTGGTGGTTAGCGCCATGCATTGTGAAACCAAACCCTCCTACCCCTTCACCTCTTGTCACCAAATGGCATGCAGTCAGGTGCGTGGTGGTTAGCGCCATGCATTGTGAAACCAAACCCTCCTACCCCTTCACCTCTTGTCACCAAATGGCATGCAGTCAGGTGCGTGGTGGTTAGCGCCATGCATTGTGAAACCAAACCCTCCTACCCCTTCACCTCTTGTCACCAAATGGCATGCAGTCAGGTGCGTGGTGGTTAGCGCCATGCATTGTGAAACCAAACCCTCCTACCCCTTCACCTCTTGTCACCAAATGGCATGCAGTCAGGTGCGTGGTGGTTAGCGCCATGCATTGTGAAACCAAACCCTCCTACCCCTTCACCTCTTGTCACCAAATGGCATGCAGTCAGGTGCGTGGTGGTTAGCGCCATGCATTGTGAAACCAAACCCTCCTACCCCTTCACCTCTTGTCACCAAATGGCATGCAGTCAGGTGCGTGGTGGTTAGCGCCATGCATTGTGAAACCAAACCCTCCTACCCCTTCACCTCTTGTCACCAAATGGCATGCAGTCAGGTGCGTGGTGGTTAGCGCCATGCATTGTGAAACCAAACCCTCCTACCCCTTCACCTCTTGTCACCAAATGGCATGCAGTCAGGTGCGTGGTGGTTAGCGCCATGCATTGTGAAACCAAACCCTCCCACCCCTTCACCTCTTGTCACCAAATGGCATGCAGTCAGGTGCGTGGTGGTTAGCGCCATGCATTGTGAAACCAAACCCTCCTACCCCTTCACCTCTTGTCACCAAATGGCATGCAGTCAGGTGCGTGGTGGTTAGCGCCATGCATTGTGAAACCAAACCCTCCCACCCCTTCACCTATTGTCACCAAATGACATGCAGTCAGGTGCGTGGTGGTTAGCGCCATGCATTGTGAAACCAAACCCTCCTACCCCTTCACCTATTGTCACCAAATGACATGCAGTCAGGTGCGTGGTGGTTAGCGCCATGCATTGTGAAACCAAACCCTCCCACCCCTTCACCTCTTGTCACCAAATGACATGCAGTCAGGTGCGTGGTGATTAGCGCCATGCATTGTGAAACCAAACCCTCCCACCCCTTCACCTCTTGTCACCAAATGACATGCAGTCAGGTGCGTGGTGGTTAGCGCCATGCATTGTGAAACCAAACCCTGCTACCCCTTCACCTATTGTCACCAAATGGCATGCAGTCAGGTGCGTGGTGGTTAGCGCCATGCATTGTGAAACCAAACCCTCCCACCCCTTCACCTCTTGTCACCAAATGACATGCAGTCAGGTGCGCGGCGGTTAGCGCCATGCAGTTTCAAAAAAGCTCTTCCTATGAAGATTGGACTGAACTCTTAGTGAGTGACCTTCACTTCTCATCGGGTTAAACAATATTTCGCCAACACTCTACTCTAGTTGAGTGGAAAAGAGGCCTGTTTGAATATCCTGCGTATGTTTGATTGTCCAAGTCACGCCAATTATCGTCTGTTGCGAATGTTGACGATATCTGGGACGCTAATGGTTAGACCAACAAGAGCAATTAGATTGAGGAATGATCCAACGCGCCCCGCTTGTTGATTCAAGAGAAAAGTTTCCTTGTTTGAAGGACTTTTCACAGCTCGATAATAAAACACATGGGATGAGGGAAACATTTTATTTTGTCTCCGTCTCTCACCACTAGATTATTAGCACCGCGTCTTACTACCTGTTCGGGTTATACACACTTACGCTAATGTGTGATGGTAGGGTGATTGTGAGGTGAAATGAAGGACCTACAGTTTAACGTGGGATCCGAACCACGGTGGAGGCCTGGCATTCCACACATTCAGAAGTTGTAATTAATACACATTTTGTCAGAGGTGAAGGAAGGGTTTGGTAATCAGATAAATCTGTGCCGGGACCGAGGATTGAACCCTGGATCGCCAGCACAGAAGTCTGACACCTTACCTCTAGACCACCAGGTCACCCTCACCACTATAGAATGTGAGACAGGAAATTTTCCACATTGAAAAATTTGACTGATAATTTTCCCTTAAATTTTCCGAAAATTTGTCTACGACGAAACATTTCTAATTAATTTTTTTTATGGGAAATTTTTTAAAAGTTATTTTAATGAGCTACAAAAAAACAGTAATCAGGATTTCAGCCGTCTTCTCACACTCACTTATCGACTACAGCGCTTTGTGGTTGAATTTGTCACCAACGTTGGATATGCTGTAATCCAGATATGTTTTTAATGTACCAATATTATAGTTAAAGATTTAACATAATATACACCCCCTTCCTCTGGAATTTAACAATCTGAATATTTCACAGAAAAATGTTCATTTTTATCATTATTTGTTTTTATTTTATTTTTGTATATCATCAATAATATATATAAAATAAGTTTAAGGTTGTCCTTACTATTTTCTAGCTTATTTTGCACCCACTCACCCATCAATAGTCTCACAAAACACTATTTGATGGCTTTATGTATACATGTAATAGTCTCTAGAGTCCACCAAACCAGCCCCTACATATTCGGCCGCAAGCCGCCACTGCGGAAAATATTCATCTATTACCCCCTTCCCCCCTTGTCTGGGTTGTACGCATTTAGCTATAGATATTGAATAGAGATGAGGAGAGTATCATTTAGATTTTAGAGGAAACATACTGTATATGCATTTGCGTGGAGGGAGGGTGTGAAACCAGCCGGGTTTTGAGCCCCGACCTCTTCGTCTTCGCCAAACCAGACTATATTATCAGGTGAGCTTGACATTAGTCCAGTAAGGGTTTGAGAAGAACTATCCTGATAGAAAATATCAACACTTTTTACCGATTTATTACAACAATAATAATAATAATAATATTTAGCACCGCGTCTTACTACCTGTTCGGGCTATACGCTTAAGTACTAATTACGTTAAATGATTAGGAGTTGGGAAGGTTGAATATAGAGGAAATGAACCTGCATTTGTGTGGAGGGAGAGTGGAAAAAACATTTAAGAAAAACCACCTCAAGTTTACCCGAGCGAAATTCGAACCTCGATCTCCCCGTACTCGGCAGTCTAGATCAACATGAAACTACCGCGTTAGCTAACTACGCCATCGAGACGGGTACCCGATTTATAAAAAATATGGCCACCATAAATTATAAAATAAGTACATTAAATAAAAGAGTATACATCTTAAAATTGACCATCTCTGTTGTCTAGCAGTCAGGAGTTCCTGGCTACAGATCCAGAGGTACCGGGTTCAGTCCCCGGCGCTTACAAAATGTATCTGTGAAGCAGTGGGACTGAAACGAGGTCAAACTCAGACTTATGAGGACAAAAGAGGAGGTACTTGAATAAATTAATAGTAAATGCTGTTTAGAAAACTGAGATTAACAGCTGGAGGGCTCGTAGCGCTGACTACATGACCCCTATATCCGAAAATGTTGGCACCTTTATCGTTAGCCACGGCGGCCGCTCGGTCGGTATAGTTCGCTTGCAGGATTACACTATAGAGTATATATCTTAAAATTACAATAATATCTATACATTTTCAAACTACTGTAGTAATGTTATTAAAATATAACATATTAATACATCATGGAGCTGCATCAGTGATTATGCAGACTGAACGTGAGTCTCGTCTTGTCTGGATGACGGGGGCTCAGGGCAAGAATCCCAGTTTAGGGTATTGAGAGCGAAAGGGGAGGTGTTTCCCTTATTTTCCCTTATTACTCCACGCAAACGCAGATTTACTTTCTCTAAATTCTACCTTACTCGTCCTTACACCATTATTTTAAAATACGCATTCATTATGGACGGGTAGTAGGACTCAGTTCTAAAATAAATGTCCGTACCCGAATTTTCGCGGCGGGAGAGTCGGTAGTAATTTAGACCTTCTCCCTCATTGCTCCGAACCGGGATTCTAACCCTGAACTCCAAGGTGCCGACAACCCGGTCTGTTGACCTTGAGTACCAGCGATGCGGGTTATTTCTTTGTTCAGCCAACCAAATTCCTGTTTGAATATTAAACTTCGTGACAGAATGTGTAGTGTAAAATGAGTTTGTAATGAAAACAGAGAAATAATAAGTTAGAACACGGTATTTACCTCACGGATAGCGCGTAACTTAAATTGGTAATACAACTCCAGCCAGGTGTCTCATCCTACTGTGGTTTTCTGTAGTTATCTTTAGAAAACAGTGGATTTAACACCAGTTAAACATTTTTTTTATCATATTTAAAAAAATATTATAATGAAAAATAAATATTTTTAAATATAAAAAAGATATTTGATTAATACCGACTTCTGTTTTCAGTTGAAGAATGCAGAAACCCGCACTCTGATCCTTTTTCCAGTTCGAGCGTTGTCGTGTGTCTAATATCCTCGTTGATCGCTTAGTTTTAAGAAAACTAAAACTTTTTTGTTGTAAATTTGAAAACATTTTACTATTTTATTATTGCGATTTTATATATATATTGATAATATCTACATAAAACAGTGGTTCCCAAACTTTTTCAGCTGATGCCCCCCTTGGTAGATAATCAAATTCCAGCAACCCCTCCGCCCATTGGGATATTTATAAAAAAAATCTTTATAGTAATTTCCTTATTTCATACAAAAATCACTGTATCACTGTGATAGAAAAAAAGATTGGATATTATCGTGATAATTGTCATTGTTTTGTTTTCATCAGTTCTTGAATATTGGGTTTAATGTTTAAGAGAACTCACCGCAAATCACTTTCAACTTCAAGTTGACAATATTGTTTTGTTTTTATGAGAGAGTTGAAGATTTGATGGTATTGCATGTGGCTACCATGGTAGATTAGGGCAGAGTTTTGCGGCTATCCCAAGATATGTGAGGCATATTATAATATTTTCATTTGTTTTTCATACTATAAAATAGCATCAGTAATTAAGATTGCCAATTTTTTTTCAAATCTGAATAAACGACATTTGCCAAAGTTGCAGCCAAAACAAGTGAGATTATCCGTGTATTGTATACTTTTCTATTTGTAAAATTTAACTGTCATTATTGAATGTTTACAATATTAGTGTAAAAAATGCTATGAGGGCTCCATCATGTGTGTTTTTTTCTGTGTAGCCTGTGGTCAGTAAAAAAGAAGTTAACAAAATCTCATATTTATATTTCCTTAGGGATTAATGTATTATTGGGTTTTTCGTGATTAATTGAAAGAACAAAAATGATTTTTCACTTTATCTCCACCCCTCAAAGAGAGAGGTTTTGTGATCGTCAAAAAAAACCTTTTTTTGATAAATGTCGACTTTTCATGGCCCCTGTAAGTGAAGAAGTGTTTTTGCGATGTCATCTGTCTGTCTGTGCCACCGAAAACATTTTACTGATTGCGCTAAGACTTGGTATCTGGGGTTTTCATCAGGTCCCCCCTCCCCCCCAAAGGATTTTTTGGAGTTAGATATATAAACCTTCAACTAAGGGCAAAAAGAGAAAAAAAAATGTAACCATGATACATTTTATTAATCTGTTAAATGTTGTGATTCATTTATAATAAATAGTTTTTAAGTATAAATAATTTATTGACCTATAAACTTTTTACCCTTTTTACCCTTTAAACTCTTCACCTTACACCCTTTATACCCTGCACCCTTTTTACCCTTTTAACAACTTCTAACAACTTTTTAAACTTTTTATCCAAAAATATGTATTAAAGGCTAAGCCAGGTAATTAATGTAGAGTGAGGTAGAAAGGCCAAAAATGGTAAAAATGGTAAAAGCAAATAAAATGAAAAAGAGCATTAAGACCAAACGGGAAAAAAATAGTAAAAAGGGCAACAAGTAAATCATAAAAATAAAAAGTGTATATGTTAAAAAGGGTAAAAGAAATAAAAAGGTAAGAAGATTAAAAAGCCACAAAAGGGGTAAAAAGATGAAGAAAGGGTAAAAAGGTAAAAAAAAAGTTGTAAAAAATGAAAATACGTTCCATTGTATTTAATTACAACCCTAACAATCATTTATTTATTATGTAGAGAGAAGTTATACCCCAATCTTCAAAAGAAATGTCAGCTTTTAAAACATGTTCACATTACATCTCTATTTTTGAAATTATGTATTATTCAGCTTACTTTCGCGTTTTGTATCACAATTCCAACCAATAAATGATTAATATTGAAACATATATAACGTCCCCCGTTTTATTTGGGTGCCCGGTAGCCAACCCTAACTACAACACCACGGCGGCACCGTAAGGACTTACATGGTTGGGATGGACCCCAAACGGTAGGGGTTGGAATGGGTGGTTCGTGGGGAGTAAGACTAGCGTTAGTCCAATAATTTATATTTATTAATCGATTCAGATGACTAAACTACTACATAGATAACCGGGTAGATCTCCCGTGACGAGGGAGCATACACGATAACGGGACTAGAAAAACTTCCTATAGACCCGCAATCGACCCTTCGGCGGGGGAACCACCAGATCACATTTTTTCCCTCTGTGTCTTAGTCAGTGGTTGCTAGAGGACGACTCTCATGCACCAAGCATGGCTTCTCTTCAACTGGGGTGAAGCTCCGCCCCTATATTTTAACTAACCAATCACTAAGCAAGGTGTTATTACTATTACTTAAACTTGCTGATCAAGATGTATCCAACAAGCCAAGAAGGTCCATCGGTCACACCGTGCTCGCTCGTCAACAGGATACTATCTATATGAGATATATGCTATCCTCAGCAGGATGGCAACCCAACACTATTGACTCCTAAGAAAATGTATAAGCGTGGGTTTAACCTCTTGCCAGAATAAACCTTAAAATAATTATGCTCTAACAAATAATTTAATATTTTTTACTATTCCCTGTGGTTTGTTATATATACTAAAAATAACAACGCTACTTTTTAGATTCCCCGTGTGAAGAACGGTTACACCAACTAGTTAACAAATATTAGAAATCTTCGGTCATGCCCAGTGTAGATAGGCAATACCTTTTACATATATACTGTGCGGGACTGCTGCACTTGTCCCGGCAAGAACTTTCCAGTCTAGTTTTGTTTGACGTTAACACACACACACAAGTGAAGGGTATTTCATTGCATTAATGGGTGCACTTTGATGTAAATTTGAAGGATTTTATTTTGAAGAAACGAATTCAGAGGTGAACATACAAAAATACTTAAAAGGGTACATTCATCCACTTTTTGTGTTCTATCTTCGAAACCACGTAGAATTTAGCAAAAGACGCAAGGGATTTTTTTATTTTGTATTTTGGCCAACAAAATTAATGAGACCAACCAGAAATATTTACCATAAATACTAGCGAATACATCGTGGTGCAAAGATTGATTTTGTTTTAAATGCAAAATTCACGTAAAAATTACTACCTTTATTATTTTGTTCATAAATCTTATCAGTCCTCGAACCGATAAAATGAATGAGAAATTCTTTAAAATAGATGATATGAAGAAAAAGTATGAAACCACGTGTTGCTCTCTGAGATCAATAGTACTGGCTATATGAGGTATAAACTTGTATGTTTGTTAATAATTTTGACCCTAATCCTTAAATTAATGGTAGTTAATGATGACTGATTTTTTTTTAAATAGGGAATATTTTAAAAACAGCTCTAGGCTCATTACTCCCTTAGTAATTACTTCAGAGCAAATCTCTTTACACATTTTATTCCTAGTTTTTCATAAGGAATAATATGCTCCAAACTTTCGTAACATAAATTACTGTATTATAATATCGAATAGTACATTATATTCATAGAAATAACCATTGTTCAAGTGGCTTAAGAAATTAGTCTCAAAATATATCAGGTGAGTTTTAACTTGTGTTCTGCCTAGCTTGATCACAAAGGGAAAATATCGAATTCAAATCCAAGAAGATTTTGTTTTTAGCACCGCATCTTAGTACCCATTCGGGCAATACGCTCCAGGGAGAAATATTAAGACTGTAGTAACGATAAGTAATTAGCATGTTTTGGATGGAGGGAATAAGAACTTATCATCATTAACTGTTTCCAGTCTGTGGCCGGGTCGGTTTAGTAAAATGCCTCCATCTTCCTCTATCCTTTTACCATCATTACTCTTGTAATTGCTTCCATTCTTCTTCTTCTTTCACGTGCACACTTTCTGTTATTTGCTTCTCTCGTCTGTTTCTTGGCCTCTCTTGCAGTATTTTTAATACCTACTTCAGATCCATCATTTTCTTTGGCATCCTCTTTTCTCCATCCTCGTTGTATGCCCTAATGTTGTCAGGAAGCCAATGTCTACCTACCTTTATCTTGTCTTACTTTGTGAAAATGGAGATCGCTGCTCCTTTTTAATTGATTGTTGTAAAGAAGTCATTATTTATCTCATGTTTATGTTGTCTTCCTTGATGAAGAATGAGGTCACAGCTCCTATTCATTTGATTGTTGTGAAGAAGTCATTATTTATCTCCTGTTTATGTTGTCTTCCTTGATGAAGAATGAAGTCACAGCTCCTATTCATTTGATTGTTGT
>CABFWO010001526.1:31351-98937 GCA_902155825.1 Timema genevievae | reverse complement strand
GGGGGGGGGGAGGGTGAGGATGGCTAGATCCACATATCTGGACTGTAGTAGCAAAATAAATAAATGATTTTAAATTTAAATATTTAGTTTTAGCTTTTATCATACCTTAATATTCCTACAGTATTTTGTGACCAATATGTGCATAGAATTTTATGACGGTTTATTTTTAAGTATTTGGTATGATCTTATTAATTGAGGGCTATTTAATGTATCATGGTGGAGGGATGGGGCCTTTAGCTCAAACATATTTATTCATTAGATGTAACTTGAAAAATGACACCTAAACATGGGAATCAAGCTCGAAACTGTTGGCGAAATAATTTATTCAAATATGATTCAAATATGACCAGAGGTGGAACTAAAGTTGATGGCACCCCCTGAAAATTGTTATTTAAAATTTGGCCGAATTCTAATATTGGTACTTTTAAACTGGTTACTAGTTTTAATACCGCTTAAAAAAAAGTAAAACTAAAATACATTTTATTGCTAACAGCTTCACCCTAGTTACACCACTGTATATGGCTGATTTCTTTAATTATAAACATTCATCCCACAAGTTTCAATTTCATATGTAGCCCCTACTTAATGTATAGTGTTGCTTTCTTCCATATTTATCTATGGTTAAAAGGGCCCACAATTGTATTTGATACCCATAAACACTTGTGTTTGTGCAAGCATGTGCTTAAACCGATTTTTGACTAATATTTTTATCATGCCACCTATTTATATTGATTAAAATAAAAAGTAATTTAGGAGTTATGAAATTTTTAGCAATATTTTATTGTATTTACATTGATCGAGACAATACACTATGGCAGAACTACTCTAAAACATTAAATTTATATAGAAACAATGAAAAAAAATATACAAACATGGTAGTTACAAAATGAAAGAATAATAGAATGGGAAGATATGAGATTTAAGAAAATAAATACCAAACTTCAGTTTACTAGTTTCTAGGTATTTATAGATAGTTCTACCTAAAATAATGAATATGTATTACTTTCACTCAAAGTATTTTTCCCTTTAATGACACAGTAGGTATCTTATACTTAGTTTACCGAGATATTTTGAAAATTCATTATTTAATACATGACCAATTGCAGACAATGGACCTAAAATAAACATGGTTTGTTAGCGATATACTCACAAAAGTGTATTATAGAAGAAGTTGATATAACAAGTCTGATTGCAGACAAATGCTAGATTAGTTTAGCCAGAAAATAAATAACCAATTTCTTATAGATTTCTTAAAAACTAGCCTTAGCCATTTCTGTGTTTGAGTTACAATATTATTAAATATTCAAATCATATTTCCAGATGTACTATGAAAAAAAAAATGATGAAATATATTTATAGGGAATTATGTGGCTTGAAAGAACGAGTACTAAGACACAATGCATATATATAAAAAACCTCAAGAGAATTTTAGTTGTGTGAAAAACTATCTTAAACCATACAGTAAGGTACAGTAGTGGTTCCAGGGTTAAATTGAACCGTTCTAAACAACATCTCCTAGAAATGTGCATGCATCATAAAACTAAAGCAGTGCTAAGGTGACAAAGAATAAACTCAACAATTCAAATTAACTTCCCAAAATTACAACCCCACTAGCTTCTGTGTACAGTTTTTAAAATGGCCACTTCTTAATGACAGTTAATATCTTCACTTTTACAGAACTTTGCAAATAATTTGCATAGAAAATAATATAAAAGTTATTTTACAAGATGTGGACTCAATTGATACTAAACTAAAGTCAATGATATGAAAAGTAATAAGCCTATAGTAAACTTTGAAAAGTGTAGTAAAAGAATTAATTTATTTGGTTGATGGTTTGTAATGATTATGGCGGGTATTTTAAATATTTTAATTTTATATTTATAGAATCAATTGTTGAGCATAATATCATGATTTTTACTGTAAATTGTAGACTAAATCAATTGTTTAATAAATATTCAAAGTGAAAAACTAAACTTATAAAAAGTATCAAATAGCTTTTATATATATATATATAATTTTTTTATGGGTCTAGAATACATTTATGACTTAATTTCAAATATATCAAATTAATCATGAATAAATTTGCATAATAAAAGGTGCAAGTGTGACATGCATAAGGACAGTCGATTATAAAATGAATTTAATTTACTGGTCTTAAAAGATACTAGGATTTCAGTGTAAGTTATAGAAGGCTCCATGAATAAAAAGCAACAAATGACTAAATATTATGGAAAGGGGGATGTTTAACACGCTCTTTTAAATGTTTTTAATCAAAATGTTAGGATGTTAAATAGCAACCCACTCATAAATCTTATGTTACTAACCAAGTAATGATAAATATTAAAATTATACAATAAAATATTGTAAAAGAATGTTTAATAGTTGACATGTAATAAAAAAGCTTTACATATTATAACACTATAGTAGAGGTCACACATTTCCCTAAAGTTTCATAGAGTTTTCACATGAGCCATTAAAATACGAGATAATTATTATGCATATCATTAAGACCAACAAGATAAAATAAAATATAGATTATTTATGCCAAAGGAAATTTGAAAATAGAATCAATACAACTTGTTTTTTTGAGTAAAGTGAAAATAAAAACATTAAATTTTGTTTTGTTGGGTTGTGTAAAAATAAAAACATTACAGTTTTTTTTGTTGGATTGTGTGAAAATAAAAACATTATTAGAGTTCGTTTTGTTGGATAGTGTGAAAATGTGTAAAATTAAAAACATTACAGTTTGTTTTAGTGGGTAGTATTAAAATAGAAACATAACTGTTTTGTTGGGTAGTGTGAAAATAAAAATACTACAGTTTGTTTCATTGGGTTATGTGAAAACTCCAATTTAAGTTGAAACTCATATGCAAATTCTAGTGATGACAGAATCACTCAGACGCAAACGTGAACAAGTCCTTGAGATATACACATAACAAACTGTGCAAAAACCTCATATCATTTATATCACTTTGATACAAACCAATAATAAATAATTTAAATTTTGGAAAACAAATTCATGCCTCACTTATAATAATTGTAGCTTAATTTAATTTACCAAATCTGTGGACATGGCAATAATAAATCTGGGAAAATTAAGAGTCAACCAGATATTTATTGATTGAATTGAGTCAGAAAAAAAGCCCTACAATGATTTAAAATCTTATATATTGCCTGATAGGTTAGATTCCGTAACAATAATGTTAGCTTATATGTGCCAAACTAAAGTTATTAATAAATCACTTCATTACTGTTTAACTAGCACACAACAAAAATGTCATTTGACAAAGTGTTTTGTTGAAAAAATGGAGACATTTACTTTTTGTAAATGTAAACACAATAAACATCACATTTTATATGCCTAAAGAAAAAGTTTGTACTATATATATACATATGTTTACACAAGTAGACACACATATGATTTCTATGGAAGTCTTTTTTTCCCTTCACATGTTAAGTTCAGTGTAGAGTATTTACACTTTTTTTTATTACAATAACTACGTTTGTCTTACCATATAATATATTATAGTAGTGTTTTTTTGCTCAAAGTTATGATAATTAAATAAACTTATAATTTCCTGTTGGCTTGTCAACCACTTTCTCCCAGGATTCCTTGAAGTCACTATGTAATGAATTTATTCAAGTGTTTATGAAAATCACAAATTTATTAAAAATTAACTGTTAAAACATGCGCTATTTATTTATTAAGATGCATAAGAATACTTTACACTCGATGCGACTCCAACCCAACCCTCAGAAGACTTTCCGACGACATCACTAACTAAATATACAACTAATTTACAAGATCAAGCCCAAAGTCAAGGAATGATACCAAAAATTACAAAAAAAATAAATGTAGTTACATTATTTTTGGCTAAACATGCTCTTCTCAAACAATAGTCAATGATAGACATATAAAACTTTGTTTTAAAAAAACACAATGAAAGAACATTATTAAGCAAAAGTAAATTGCAACAATTTGGCTGTATCCGAATAGTCTTACTTATGCGGCATAGCCTTGACTCGTGCCTTTGATGCTTGCATTAGCAATCAAGTGACCAAGTGTATGTCTGTCTGAATAGTCACAAAGAATGCCTATGAACCCTGCTCGAGGTCTTGGTCACCATGGATATGAAGGCCACCAGCCATGCACTGTTCTCGCGGTGTCTGTCAGTTGTGCTGTTTGACTGGCAATTGTTTTGCTATATCGTTTCCTCTGCTAGAACCCCGACTTACGTTTTCTACCATTTTTAATAAGAATGGTGTTTACATAGTTTCTAAGATCTTCGGTTGGAAGCAGCACTGCGAGCCCGAGGTTGTTGCTGTTCGAATAGTTTGATGCAGTCTTCGCTATGAACAGCATGATAAGTGTAAAATCATAAAGACAGCATCATGTCTAAAACTCAAGGGTTCAACTAGGGAGCCTTGGGCTATTCGGATACAGCCTTCATGATGATTGGAAACCACTTTTCAACTTTTTTTTCTAGCCCTCATAATAAATTCAACGACAAATATGAACAAGAGAAGACTAAACATTCTTATTTTTTATGTAACTATGCATTTTGTATTGGGCTGAGTGAAAAACTTTGTCTACTTTTAGTCAATATTTAATTTAGAGTAAAGTGGAGGATTAGTGACATATGTGACATTTAATTAAGAAATTTGTAGACAATTAAGTTTAATAAAATATTCATATAAAGAACATGTGTGCACTTTTAAAAATAAAATTTATAACATACAATTAAAAGTAAAACAACTAATTGCTAACTTTGCCTTTTGAAAGCATTATTGCACATTCACACATAATGTACACTGGACCAAACATGTTAATAATGAAATAATTTGATAACTAAATTGATATGCATCAAGTCAAGAAATTATAGCATGGGTATTATATTGCTTTATTAAATCAATAATGATGAATAGAGCCTGGATATTTATGTAATTACTTACGTTATACTGCCAGTTAAAAATGTGAAAAGCCAAATGTCAGAGAATTAGGTTGTTTGGTAGTGTATACAGCGTTGCCAGAAAGTGGCCTCAGCAACACATCTCTTACGTGGCGTGTCAGTTTGTAAACACAAGTCTACGCATTGTAAAAACAATAATTCTTGGAATTGATTAGCTCATTTTCCATTTTTTTTAGTTGGGAGAAGAAACAAATAAAATGTAGCGAGGCAAAGAACAAGTGATGAAACCGGACCCCAAAATTAATCAAGGAAATGTAATTTGAAGTCTATAACAATGATATGGCACATAGAATGGTCATTTGTAACGCACACAAAATCAACCATGTCTATATGTGTGCATGTACTATTAATACCGTCTAGTATGTCGAGATCAAACATTTAACCCGAGTGAGAAAAAGGATTCCAGGGAACCGACTTTAAAAAAGCCTAATGGGCTGACGTTCACTTGTTTTCAACGAGCCGGCAACAGCGGAGGTTTCATTGAAAGTTTGTGGTGTTTGCATGATTTCTAAAATCAGTTAAATAATGCCATTTATTTGAACTCTTTATATATAATTAATGGGAAATTCAAATTGTGTCAAACAAACTAAATGTAATACAACTTGTTAAAAGAGTAATTATGCATGCGTGTATTTAGAATTGGTGTTTTTATATTATTCCCTCCAGAAATTTGCAGCCATAAAATTAAATTTTGTTTCAATAATATATGTATATTATCAATGTGGGGAGAGAAGCTTTATTATATATATTTTACTAATCCTTATTTTGAAACATATTTTGAAGGTTGATAACACTACATAAATATCCGGGCTCTAGTGATGAATCATTCAAGTTACGGTGAGCTACCAATTATTTTAACAAATTGGTTAGCACAGGCAGATGAAACCTTTTCAACTCACGACAACAGACAAAATATGTCTCGTTAAGCAAGCAAAAGTTAAGGGATGTCACATGTTTAAAGAAAAGGCCTGGCAAATGTTTTTTTTTTCCCAAACATATTTTAAAAATTCAGTAAAGTAAACTAATAAAAACTGTCAATATACATAACTAGACTTCGAGACCTACGAATTAATAACTATGTGCCTTTAAAATCCATACAGTATATTATGGAATAGGTTCACATTTGATTGATTACCAAGCAATCTCAAGTTTTTAAATTAAATTATCAAACCAAAACAATTGGGCATCAGACAAAGTGGTAGCATTTATTCCCCCTTTTACAAATTTTATCTACCAAAACAAGTGTTACTATATTGCTAGAAAAATAAATATTTTTATTAGGATTAGTAATAAATAGTTAATCAAATTAGTATATCTGTTGAGATGATTTTTTTAAGATCAGAATAATTTTAATATATTCAGATGATCGAGTGGCTTGGTTGTAGTTGACTTAATTAAAACTTTTTTTAACCTATTGAAACAGTTGCCTTGCTTAATCAAATATAGGGTCAGGTCTATATTTTAAAAGATGGATGAATTAAAAGGATATGGATGAACATAAGCCTAGAGGATATTGTCCTAGTATATAATAAACAGCGTTCACACACACAAAAAAAACAGGATTTAAAAGACGGCCTACGCTTTCCCCCCCTGTACACAGAGCTATAAAGATGAACCGAATTATTCCAACACCGTGGGATGTATTTATAATCAGGTTTCTATCACCGATTGAAAAGAGCACACATAATATTGAAAATAAATATTTTCTATAAATTCTAAAACATCCTAATAAACATCAATAATATACAATTCTTACTACTTTCAACAAGAAAAAGGTTTAAGATTCACTAAAATTGTTTTCAGGGGAAGATAAACTTTGGTTAACTTCTAAAATGAAAATTTAATCAATGATTATTAAATAATATTATGTATACTAGTGTTCTAATTTACAATAAATGATGGCTTGGTTATAGATATGAAAGATATACACAAACATCTTTCTTCATTCTTTCCCGATCATTATTTCTATAAATTCCTCAATTGTGGCAAAAATTTTAAATAAGAAAAAAGGTTGGTTGTAAAATGAAATAAAATAAGAAATTGGATGATTATCAAAATATCAACTACAGAGTTATCAGGTGAAAATAGCATATGGATAATTAAATAAAACTTAGCGTACAACCCGAACGAGTAGTAAGACACGTTGCTAAAAAAACACTCAACAAGAGAAAATTATAATATGAACAAGTTGGTATTGAAAGTTGGGATAGGATTTTTACACATATATTATATTTCACTATAGTATATTTTTGCTAAAATTAATGATTTTTTCATGCTAATATAATGTTTGAAGATAGTTTTAAAGGATATAGGATTTACAAAGACTTACAAATTTTCTGTGTTTAAAAGCAGCTTGACCATACTTGAATAACTCCATATGATAAAACTGTGAATGCTGTATCTTAAGTTAAACATAAGTAATAAATATTTAAAAAATATAACTTTACAGCTGAATCCAAATAAACTGCCTTCATCGTTTCGAAAATATAAATCTACTAAGTATCCAGATTGTTTGAAGCAATCTTGACGGCCATTCATTTATAAGTGAAGGCCGTAAATATTAATTAGAATCATAAAAAAAGCTTTTATATACCAGACAATATTTTACAAAATGGAATGGAAAAGGAACAATTTGAGAATGCAAAAGGTAGTTTTTAAAGCAAGAATTTCACCTTTATTAAGTTTATACTAAGTTAACTTTGTTTTTAAAGTGCATTATAAAAATAAATCACACAAATATAAATTGATCCGTTTTTGAGCAAGGGTTTCATTTACAAATAATTAATGTAAGATATTAATAGCCTAAGCCATACTCTTGTTTGAAAAAAAAGAATTATAAAATTATGTATGGTTGCCTGTTGTTGGTAATAAACAAATACCCCAAATTAAATATTGTAAGCACCATCATTTTTCCAATCTGATATCTGTATTAGGATGCAAATAATACTCTAGCATTATCTTTAAATTTTAAATATACATTTATAAATAAATAGATTTTGTTTTATAATGCATATGCCTAAGACATATTTAGTTAGCTATGGAAAGTGCTATTAGAGTGTCATTTTCCTCAAAGAGTTGCGCTCATATTCAGATAACAGCACCAATTGGGATGGGAAAGGATCAAGTAAAATACATATTACTAGTTAAATAAATTCAATTTGATGTAAAAGAAAACTTGTCTAATATTAGGTGTGAAAAGTTAAATTTTCATATTGGCAATCCTAAATATATTTTAATCACATGAAAGAGCTTAAATTTTAAAAGAAAATCATTACTAAAGTTTAGTTATTACTTAAATAAAAAAATAAATAGAAAACATATTTCAGTTTCAACAATCACTTGTCATACTACCAGTCTTATTGTTTTGTACTTTTATTTAAAATGTTCAAAATAGTGTGATAGTACTAGAGAGATTTTAACATGTTTTTAAAAGCCAAATACTAGTCCAATTTTAGAAACTTTTTAAGTCAACTGGAGAGAAGTCCAACCTGCATTGTAGAGGTTCATTGCTCTCGAAAGTTGAAATAAACATGGGTTTTACTTGTGGCTTATTCGATCTTAAAGACTGGATTGAGATTTTCTCAACTATACACAGTATAAAAGTGCTTGGTTCTTCTGAATTTGTTCCAATGATCCCATGATACACCAGTGAAATATCTATTTGTGTCTTTTGACAGAAAACAAACACTTTATTTACTCTTTAACATTTATTGTATTTCAGATGAAGGCATCAATACGTAATGCATAAATGATAAATTATGGGTAAAGTTTTCAATTTCTGTTTAGATACAAATTAGAGGAGAAAGAATGGTGTTAAGGATAGAGGAAGATGGAGGCATTTGACTAAAATAACCCTACCACTGGCTGGAAACGATTGATGATTAAATACAATTTGACTATGCAGAAATTGTTAAGACAGATTTCCTAAGCTCTATTCTTCAATATTTACAAATATGTAACTTACAATAGCCCCCCAAAAAATTTATGTTATGGATGTAGTCTTCAAACACATACATATATTAGCTATTCAAGGTTTTAAAAAAATTCAAAATTTTGAAGAATAAAATATTTTCAAATTTTCTAATATTAGTTTGTATTTATACTTATTGGTGATTTATCCTGACATAAATAGGAAAAACATAGGAACCAGATAATTTTTTGTAATAATGTAAATTTCCATTCATTTATTATTAAGTTAAAATTTCTATTTTATTTAGCAGTATTTATGTGAACATATAAGTCTCTAACAGGCCTAGCCAGCCAGTAGTAGATAATATATAGCTTGAATAAAAAAGTGACATCTGCCTTTGTGGCGTAGTTAGCTAACGCACTAGTTTAGTGTTGAGATAGACTACTGAGGACAGGGAGATCGAAGTTTGAATCTCAGTCGGGTAAACTGGGGGTTGTTTTCCACTCTCCCTCCACGCAAACGCGGGTTCACTCCCTCTAAATTAAACCTTCTCAATTCCTAACCCATTGGTGTAATTAGTACTTAAGCGTATAACCTGAACGGGTAGTAAGACGCGGTGCTAAATAATAATAATAAAAACTGACCCAGGCCACAGACTGGAAACAATAATGGATCTAAAAAATAATGCATGTGAACAAACTTAGAACCTAAGAATTACAAAGACATTCCTTTACAGGGAAGATGACCACTATTGTTATTCAGAGGGATGGGTGGTTAAAGTTCAATAATCAATTATTAATTTAATGTATTTGAAATAAAAAATGGTACAGTGCACTGCAGACTTTCTCGCTCTTTTTCCTAAAAATGGACTAATTAACTTAAAACTTGTAAGATATGTGAAACAAAGTAATGGACATTATTGAATAAGCATTATGGAAAAAAGTGCATAACACACTACAAAAGAGCATAAATGAAATGTTTCATAGCCTACTAATACAAAAACAATAAGAGAGGAACATCTCTGTCTACCAAAGAGCATAACAATTATATTTTTATTTCAAAGTCCTACATAATAAATATGAATATTTGCTTATAGCTTGAAAACCATTTGTTTATTAAAATATATTTCAAATAAAAGATTTATATTTTTAATAGTCCTACATTTTTGTAATGATAAGTAATTTTGTATCTCAAAGAGTTATGGTGATACATAAAAATTTGAACTTTACGCTTAAGTCTTTTTCAGGGAAAATTGAGAATATATATTTTTTTATCTTAATCAATGCCTAGATATGAATTTTAATCAAAAACATTAGAGCCGATTTTGAGAAAGTAGATTGTTTCATTTTGCCTTCAAGTTAACTACTTTTAATTTTAGGGTTATGCAGATTGATGTATGGCATTGCCAAAAAACACACCACCCTTTCTAGTTTGGAAATAAATGCACCCGCAATAGCGTGATTAAAGGATGGGAAAGCCCTCTTCAATACACACAACCTAAATTCGAGTCTTGACCTCCAGGTATTGCCAATATAGTATTTTAAGGACCTTACTCCTAATACCCTAGGACTATTAGTGTGGGTGTATCAGCACATGACTTACAAACTAACTTTACTATAAAACAAACTGCAAACACAACACCAAGGTATGCATCCGTCAATTCAACATCATGGGGAGGAAAGTGGCTAAAAATACCTTTAATAATACCAATCAATATATAACACATATTTATCCACGCCAGAAATTGAACCCAGGAGACCTAGCTAATTAGAATGGGTCATACCTAAGGTGACCAGATGACACTTCAAGCCGATTATTAAATATTGTTGGAAAGTTAACTGATTAGCTCGATTAATCAAAATCCTATTAATCAGTATAAATAATCGATTACATCAAAACAATCGTGTAATCAATTATAATAGCCCCTCCCTAGTTATTCATGTTTTCATGTAGGTTTCGATTTGTAAACAAATTGAATATTCGGATTCTCGATCAAACTCTAATCTTTGAATATGTAACAGTAATTGGTTTGAGTTTTGCATAATAGATGATCCTTTATCCGAGAATATTGTGTGTGAATAAGAGCCATTGTGCTATTTGGTAAAACTTGTACAAGTCATGAATACTTAATGCAAATATACACCTGTCTCTTATTATTTAAGAATATTGAAGAGCAGGCATAATAATAGTAAAGGTATACTTAACACATATATGATATATTAATTATAAGGTGTTAAGTATACCTTTACTATTATTATGCATCTACTTTCTCATGTACTCTCTGAAGCCCAACTCTCGCACGGACAACTTTATTCCTAATCCTGTTGATATATATAATATTTAATATAATAATAATAATAATAATAATATATATCAACAGTCGGGGAGTACATGAGAAAGTAGAGGAAACAAGGGTGAGATGGTGTGGTCATGTGATAGAATGGAAAAGTAAGAGGAAGATAGTGATGAAGTATGTAGGAAAAAGACAAGGTAGACCATGAAAGAGAAGAAACTAATATTAAGTGTGAATGAGAGGAGAATTATTATTAGCATCGCGTCTTACTGCTCGTTCCAGTTATACACACTTATGTTTATGATTATGAGATGAAATGGAGGACCTACAGTTTAACGTGGGATCCGAACCACAGTAGAGGCCTGGCAATCCACACATTCACAAGTTGTGATTAATACACGTCTTGTCAGAGGTGAAGGAAGGGTTCGGCAATCAGATAAATCTGTGCCGGGAACGAGGATAGAACCCCGGACCCCCAGCACAATAAGTCTGGAGCGAAGAATAATGGAAGCAAATAAAGAAGAAAGAACGAAGTGAGGAAAGAAAAAGATGGATACATTTTGCTAGCTTGACCCGGCCACAGAATGGAAATAGTTTATGATTATGATAATCCAACAAAATGATTAATTTTATATATGCTTCAATGCCTTAGAGAAATTGTAGGTTTGTTAGAGGCACGGGAAGAGATCTGAAAACAATGTGTTCAATCGCTTCTCATTTTCTTTATTTTTTTAGTCATGTTTCCGTACTAAATATAATACACATAAAACTGAAGTTTGAGTGTGTATAAGCTGTAAGTAATTCCTATTCAAGTTACATATTTGAGCATTTTACAAAAAAGGGGAGTCATGTTCTGTTAAGAATAGTAACTAACAAGCACCCAACTCTCAAAAACTGTTTATGGATTATATATCAATATATTTCCAGCTTATTAAAATACTATGAACCGCATTCACTTAAGTATGAGCTCTCAATAATTCAAAATATTGTTTTAATTTTGCTAGACACACTGAAATATTGTGAGACATGTTTTTACAAACTTTTACTCAGCACATTAAAACATAGAAAATACCACTGTAGCATTTTTGAAGTAATAATACCTTCGCGAAATAAAATATTTTCATAAAATTGACCATTTTGCATTTTAAATGCAAATTATCGTCAATTGAGTTGATTTAAATGTGAATTAACACTAACGTTTATCCTTATCCTAAAATAGGCTGAAAAATAAAGAATAACAACTGCACTAATTTAAAAAAAAAATCTAAACCAAAGATTAGCAAGAAAAGTGTTTGAACTAGCTACTTTCAGAGCCATATTGTCTCCAGAGAGAAATATTTAAAGAAGAAGAAAATGACACCATAGTTAAGCTTAATATAGTTAATATTATCTTCATGTCTTTGGTCTTCTGTCTTTCGTCACTTTCAAGTAACGTTATTTTTGAGTGTGTTGATTTAAGTGTTGTTATATGTAGAATTATTTAGTTGAATATTAGGTAAATGAAAATTAAAACTGCCAAAAGTTTTACATATTTTATAAAGCTATAAAAAGTTATGTGTAGATTGTGAAACACCAATGTGGACTGTTTTAAAATTTGGAAACTCTTTCCTTGTACTTTTGTTATTGATGTGTATGCGTGATGATAAAAATGTATAAGCTTTTTTATCTGGTAGAAGTAATTCGGCAAAAGCTAGGTTGTTGTTGACCGTTTATGTATGGTGATTAAGGTGATTAAAAAATATTTTTAACTAGTTTGTAATAAGTAGGCCTTCATTATAAAAATTGTAATTAAATAGTAATCAAAGATTATATAAGGCAATTTTTTTTAAATCGATATTATTCAAATACTCTTCTTGTATTAGGCCAAGAATAGTAAAAAACATAAAACATTTTAGCTGTAATTTTCTATTAATATCAATATATCAAGTTGATTTGTTATATTCTTCAGCCTCATCCCAAAGGAATATTTCTTTTTCTTTTTTTACTTTTTATATCAAAATACAAGTTTATTTAATGAGATACAATAACTTTATTTACCATGAATTAAGGATCTAACCTTTTATTTAGAGATTTTTCTTTTTTACAGAAATACAACTCTTTATTTGTCAAAATACAAACGTTTTATTTACCACAAGTAAGGAGTTCTATTTACCACAAATCAGGATCTAGACTTTTTATACCGAAATCTAATCGTTTTATTTACCATAAATCAAGATATCTAAATATTTCTGATGTTCTATGGGTCATTTATGATTAATACATCATGGCATTTAACTACATAAATTTAAAAAAATCTACAATGTAATTTATTTGTAGAATGTGTTTAAAGTATAACCAACTAAATGATATAATTTTCATTTCCTTCATTATTAATAGAGATGCTCCTTACTACATATTCTTAGAATGTTTTCTGTAAATGTATAATATAACACTAGCTCATTTGAGGGACATGCTCTCCTTTTTTTAGTAAACAATTTATGAAATGAGTCAGGCTTTCTTTTAAGTATTTTCTCATTGATTGAGATTTTACTTTACTAAGCAAAATAAAGTTTTTATTGAGATATCTTAAAAAGTTTAGAAAATAATAATAATAATAAAACATTGTGTCAAGTGAAATAAATTTTAATATAAAATGATACACAAACAGTAAGTAGTCTGACAAAACTTCTGTTTATGCTAGGAATATTACAGAAATTATGCACTATTCCGAAAAATGGTATATCAATAAAAGATTTATAATAAATATAAATACATCTAATAAGTTTTTAAAAAGTGCAAACATATCAACTGTATGTTTTTAAGTTTTGAATCTTGTTTTATAATTCTGTCACTTTTTACATAGTTAACATAATAAATACTGAGATGATGTGCACAGCAACATGAAGACATTTGAAGTCATACCAACTGTTCACCCTTAAATGATTGTCCCCATGTATAATTTTACAAATAAAATAGTCATTAAATTATGCTAATTATAAATCAAAATCTTAAGAATTATGTATTTACTCCTTGCCTCAAATAAGATATTATAACAATAATATAACAAATTCTTCATTTTAAATACACACAATTATTTGTTTTTCAGTCAGATACAGTTAAGTATCTAAAAGTTCATTAATGCAAAATATGTTTATACAATAATATACAAAAAAAAATTAGGAAAATAATACATTAAAAAAATGTTAACTGTTTTTTCATGACAATATTTTGAAAAGGTAACAATGAAAAGTCCATCAAATTTGAATATTCGTAGCACATTGTAAAGTTGTGTGCATTAAATGCTAACACTACTTTTTCATGGTAGGTGTTTCACCAGCAAATAAAAAATTATGTTGAAAGTAAACTAAACAAAACTAATCTTGATATATATATATATATATATAAAAAAAAATTAAAGCTCTACATCACTATCAACGATAATAGTTATTTAGCTAAAGGAATAAATGTTGTCTCCACATTTTAATTTTTATTTGTGCTGCCATTTGACCGACATACAACTTGTAGACTAAATACCCACATAGCTACATAGACATGCACAATAATTGGCAACCGTTCACTAGTCTCGTTAACTGTTACTGCTTTTCCGTGTGTATAGTCCTTTAACTGAAGGACAGCCAGCAATTAAACCTTCTGTACTCTATCACAACAGTATTCACCGAGTTTCAAATCACTATAACTCTGTTCACTTTGACCAACCAAATCCCAAATAAAACATATTTGCAGAATCACATAACAAACACTGTTGTAATGTGTAGCAAACATTTCCAGAAGAGTGTGCTTGTTGTAAACAACCACATGAGAAATAACTTATACACTTATTTAATACTTCAATACCTCCAAGAGATCCTTACTGAGCTGGCCTCTCTGGATTTTGGGGCGTTGTGGCGGGGGGCTGTAGGCCCGCATAAGGGTGTTGGTGGGAGAAGAAAGGGTTGAAACCCCCCGGAGCAGCGCTGTAATATCCTGGATCCGTGGGGCTGTACCCTGGTCGCGTCGCGTAAGGACTGGCAGCATACATGTTCTGTGGATAATAGTTGGCAGCGTGTGGACTCGCGCTGGACGTGGCGGGAAACGTGGCAGCCGCAGGGAGGCCGAACGGAGGTGGGTTGGTTGAAGGTGTAATTGAGGTAAGGAATGGAGCTCCAATGTCTGTTGGGGGCACAGGAAAATGATGGGGTTCTGGGCGATGAAAAGCACTGTACATTGAGGCTCGAGCATAGTCAGAGTCATACTGATTTGGTGCCCCGGCAGTGTATGGTACTGCACTACCGTAAGCTCCAGGAGTCACGTAAGGAGGGACTGCACTTGCTGAAGATGAGGGTCTCAATGGAGCTGCATAACCAGTAGCAGAAGGAGTAAATGGATGGGAGGCCGCAGCGGAATTTGTTCCTGTCGAATTGTACTGAGAAGAAGAGTAACTGTTGAGCACTGACTCGTATGGGATCCCAGTGGATGGTACTGTGGAGCCTGAGTAAGGAGAGAAGTTTGGTGATGACGTGTTTGACTGTGATGGAACTGCAGAGTCCAATGAGGAGGAAGTTGGGTTGGTGGACGCTTGTGTGGACCTGACACTATTATTACTACTGCGGGACCCACTTGCACTTCCTGGGCTACCTGCGCTCCTAGCATCATCTTTTCCGCTGGAAGAGGAAGCCTTAGATTCTCTCTTACTATCAGTAGAACTCTTATTAGATTCCCTCTTGGCAGAGGGGGACTTGCCTTGCTGGGGTGGTGACTTGGTCTCACTCACCTGATCCCCACTCTTTTCTTGATATGACGCTGGATGATTGGGTTTATCATGTGCATCCCCATAGTAAGAGCCTCCAAAAGGCATGACTGGTGAGGCTCCTTGATGCCCATAGCCATAGAAACCTGACCCACCGAGATAATTTTGACCATATTGAGTGCCCCCATATGAATCGGAGAGTTTTGATGAATCAACAGGTGATGGACCAAGCTCAGAAGATGGAGTTGTGGGGAATGAAGGTGTCAAAGTTTCTGTGTTCGGAGTCTTGCCGTGAGGTGGTTTTAAAAGGGGGGTAGTGACATGTTCAGTATCAAAATTGCCTGGATAGTTGGCTGGTTGTTTGACCGACTTGGAACCTTTACTACTCTTCTTACTGACAGGAAGCACGGGCTCTATACTCACAGCAGGATATAATTTACTTAAATTGTCTTCTCTTCTGTGAATCTCTCCACGTGCAGAGGTGTAATCATAATGAGAGTCTGTTTTAACAGATTGTTTATTCTTTGTACTGACAGAGTCATGAGACACATTTGACTCGGTAAACTTGCTCATAGTCTCATTCCTTGGCTGAATTCTAGATTCGTAAACTGGATATGATTGTATTTGTTTAAGGGAACCATCGTGGAAACCTAAGGCAGGCTTAGTTAATTTTTCATTTCCAAAAGATAATGTTTTCTCATTCACAAATGATTGTGATTTGAGACTTTGGCCTCCAACTGTAGAATTAAGAGGAGGAACAGCAGATGTTACTGAATTCTCAGCCCTTGATTCCATTTCCTTCCTGTGAGCATTTTGGGCAAAAGCAGCATGACGATAATTCTTCAATGACGAGCCTTTACTTTGTTGAGGTCTGGGTGATGGAGGGGTTGGTTCAATATTCTGAGTGGTTTCATGTCTATTAAAATCTACACTTGGCGATGGAACTGGAGATTTAGTTTCAGAGTTGAGAAGTGGTTCAGGTTGCCTACCATCATTTAAATGACCAAAGTTACTAGTGAAACTCTTTGGTGGAAAGTTGTGATGATGTGAGATGTTGGGACTAGGAGTTCCATGACCTTTGTCATCGTCAGGAGATGAAAAGTTCTTATTACCCCCACCCTGTACATTTTTACTAGAACCGGCATCAAAGGGCTTTGGCACCCTTTGAATATTCTGGATTTCATTTCTGTTGTGTGACCAGTTCCTACTTTCTGCTGGCTCTGAATATTTTGATGTATCATTGTGGAATTGATTGCTTCTCTGACCTGGATCCAGTCTCCAATCCCTATTTTCTTGGGGAAAACTCTGCCCATCATCAAAATAGTCTACGTCTTTGTGTTCTTGTGTAGACTGAGATGGAGTGATTGGCCACTTAGTGGGACTACTTGCAGTAGTTCCAGCAAAGTAGTTTCCTTTTCTGGGTGAAGTGTCTTCATTTTGAGCCTGCCAGTTCCTTTCATCATCATCCTGCACATTCTCAGAGGGATTCCAATTACCACGAGCTACACGATAATTTACATCATCAACACGGAAATTTCCACTTGTATGTTCTTTTGTTGCTTGACTTTTAGATTTTCTTTCCCAACTGGTAGTATCTACAGGAAAAGTGCCAGTGTTTGAATGTTGAAAGTTTGGGATGCTATCCCTACTACCTTGTGGTGATGCCTCCCAGCTCCTATTCTCACTCTGATAACTACTATTCTCTGGTGGGAAACCTGAAGAGTCAGCCCTAAGAGGCCAGTCTCGTTTGTCCATACTCTCTTGATAGCCACTGTTCTCACTTTGTTCATCTTGCAGATGTTTAGAGGAGAATTCCTCGGAGCTCATGGGGAAATTTCCAGCATCTTCACACGAAGAGTCCTGTTCTGCATCATCTCCACCTCTGTTGAATCGAGCCTCCCCGTGAAAGTCCAATGAAGATGATGGAGACTTGGTGTTATCTCCATCATCTCTCAGGTTGGTACCACTACTCTCCAATATATTTTCTGCTCCTGAGCTCGTATCATCACTATTGGACGATTGGGTGTGCTGGTTTCCAAATTCCAGGGAGTTTGGCCCTGATGTAATCTTCTTGTTGCGATGAAAAAAAGGTTTAGCGGTACCTGTGAGCTGATGGCCAGTTGCAGGTGACCTCCTGGTCATCCCTTGCTGGAAGAAGGGGCGGGTTTCTGCTGTCAATTTGCCCGCAAACATTCCCCCCCTTTGTCTCATCATGGAAGGTGAACGTTCCGAATGAATCCATGGCTTCACCGCTGTCTCCTGTCGAGTCATAGTCAGGGTTTTTCCCATTGGCCTGTTGGGGGTGGTTGACCTGCTAGGTGTGGGTGTGTTGCCTTTAGGGATGATGGTAATGGCCGAGTTGTTTTTGAATGGAAGAACATTGCTGATCTTTGTGTTAGGCCGCTGGCCTGGATTCGAGGGGATATTATAATCTGGAAATAAATGAAAGGAAAAAAAAGTTTACAAAAAGTTTACAATCCTTAACCTTTCAAACTTACAACCATAATAGTGATTTGAGTGAAATTATGTAATTGATGTTTGAAAAAGTATGATTTGGTTTTGATGGTGAAATACCAGCATTACCGCCTACTATTCCAGGACAGGGTAGGGGGAGTGAGACAGCTGTTTGAATTAAAGTGCTAGTATTTTTTTTAGTGCCGTGTCTTACTACCCATTCGGGCTATACGCTTATGTACTAATTACGCTAATGGGTTAGGGATTAGGAAGGTTGACTTTAGAGGACATGTACACACAATTGTGTGGAGAGAGTGGGAAGCCATTTAGGGAAAACCAACCTCGGTACACCTAACCAGGATAAAACCACGATCTCCCATTCATTGGCAGTCTAGTGTATTGCCAGAATAGCGCCTAAGACCATGTGGTCACTGAAGTGGGTAAGTGCTTAGTTCTTCATTTTACTTTTCCTTCTTTTAGAAGAACCATTACTTAGAGCTCGCAGATAAATGTACAAAATGAAACCTGTTCTAGTGTTTTCACAGTTTTTCAGGTGCGTGGCAGCCCCGTACATAGAAATAATAATAATTGGGGAATATTTTAAACAATTATCCATTGAGGAACTAAACTATGAAATATATATATATATATTTCATTACAGATATGTTAAATAATAATGTGTTATCAAAAAAAAGTTTAGCACAAACACCCACATTTAAAAAAATTGAATATTTATTTAAAGAGAGTTTAGGCCAGATAGCGGGTGATGCCGGCCAGTATGCCGAGTTCAGTGAAAGTGCGTGTGTTGCCCAGTGTTGCGCGGAGGGCACCCACGAGGTGATAGCCGACCGGGCTGTATGTGCAGTGTGGAGGGATCATAAATCCCCCACGTAAATTGTGTTGTACCCCAATTCGGGGATGGACAAAGAAAAAAGAACTTTTATTTATAACTCATTGATTTTGTATTCGAGAACCCAAATGGGTTGGGGTATGTAATTTTTTTTCATTTATGTTTTGTTTATTCATTAATTACCAATGTAATTTATATAAATAATAAAAATCCTTATGAAAGAAAAAGAAAAAGAGAGTTTGCTAAAAAAAATACGTTTGACTTTAATAAACCAAATACATATTTTGAAATTGAATTTGAGATGTGAAAAAAATTATGTTTTAGACACAATTTTTGTAATTGATAAACTTTAAAAACAATTATTATATCATACATAATGGAAGGAAAAGAAGCGAGGGAAATGAACAAATAATTGGAACAGACAAAATATGTCTTTTACAATGAAAATATCAACAAAATGTAAACTTAACACTGCTGTCAATGGACGGAGAGGTAATTGTTGATTATTAGGGGTATATAAAGTCTAAGGTTTCGATATAAAGTGAAACAAAATTGAATTCATGAAATAATCATGAAGCTTTTTTGAATTTAAAATCTCTTTTGAATGTGAATACTTACATTTTTTTAGCCAAGCTTTAAATAAATACCCAGGCTTGACAATTTTGAGCTTGTATTAATTTAGTTATTTTTATCTTAGCTATATTATGTTTTGAGTGATAGACTAGTTCTTGTTTACTCTACTCTCTACTTGTCTGGATGATGTTTGTGAAATGAGCAATCTGGAGTAAAGAACAGAGCGAGGAAAACCCAACAAAGGGGGTAGTGTGCAGAGAGATGATAATGGATTGTTAATGTCGGCAATTAATAAAACTGGATGTTGAACTGTAGGACCATATATAGCAATAATAGAAGGACATACTTATAAATTTTAAGGACTGAAGAGAAAAAGGTTAGAGAAAAGGTTTACAGTGGTTAGGTCATATGATGAGAATGGAGGAGAGAATGCCTAGGCCTTACACAACGGACAAGATGGATGGACCAAGCACATGGGACATAGAAGATAAAGGAGCGAAGTGGAAACGCATGGCTGAGGGACAAGTTTGGAAAGATCGACAGGAATGGAAGAGGATGTGCCAGACAACCCGCAAATGCGGGAATGTCAATTGATGATGATGATGATGATGATGATAATCCTTATCAATTACTCAATATATACAACCATACTGACCCAAATACAAGCTGCACCATAAAAACACAATCACTTTGAAAGTTTTTATATATGAAAAAAGTGCATTGAGCAAAAACATTTAGTGATAAATAAAATGATAGAATATTAGGAAAATGGTAGCGCACAAATAACTGGCCAGTCTAATTACTACTTCCTAAGGAAGATGCTACAATATCATCGAAATATTGAAGTGTGTGTAAATATGTGTCAGTGTTGTTACTTTTATTTGTGCGCTACCGTTTTCCTAATATTCTATCATTTTATTTATCACTAAATCACTTTGAAAGGAAACAATTCCACCTTATTTCCTCCTAGATTCCCTTTTGATCATAGTGTTTGTGTGTATATCTTATTCCTGGGATTTTAAAAATTGTGTTGTAATTGTTGGAAATGGATGATTTTTAATCACAAATTATCGAACATGCAAGTCCTAGCTCAGTTAACAGATACACTAGATTCTTTTTAAAATAAAATAACAATAGTGACCAACAAATTGCAACAAAAAGTCTCTAAAACATGTGTGAAAGTATAAATATTTAGCTAAACTTTGTTGGTGTGTCAAGGTCCATCTATTTTTAAATAACATCGCCAAAGTTACACGGCTAAAGGATAATACTATTATGATGTATATCCATACAACTACATTATACTCAAAGGTTAGAAATGTGTTACGTATTAATTAAAGTTGGGTCGAATCCACTATTTTAAGAATTTGTATCTCCAATGCACCCAAATTCCGAATCTGGAATCTGAATTAGAATCTTAGAATAGTTATGAACATACAAGGAAATAGAAAATATAAATAGTAACAAATTTTAACATTCTTTCTTATAAACCATTTAATATAACATTCATTTAAGTGTTAAATTACTGGTCTCGGGCCTGGCCGTTACAGTCGCCCTATAATTATAATTGGTTATGAAACATCAACTAGCAGTATTAGAGCTACAAAACAAATTTCCTTAAGGATTCGAGGGTGCAACCCTAGTATTAATTAAGGCCACACTAAAGTTTCATAAAGGGTGCTCTGGCGGGTAAAAAATTAGCCTATTTTTGGGTCAATACAGTATCCATATTTACAGTTAACTTAATTGGCTACCTTTTTTTATGTCAGAAGGTTTGATTTCTCCTTCCTTCTCCACTTTATCCTGAACATTGGCACCCTTCCCCGCTCCACCCACTTTGAATGCAGTCCTGATGGCAATAATCTTGCCATTCTCAAGCTGCATGTATATCCCTTTAGGACTCTTCAACACCATGACACGCTGTCCTGCCTTCAGGACAATGGATGCTCTGTCCGGAGAATTGGTGGGGATTACCACATCTAGGGAGAAACAAGAGCTTTGTTTAAGAACAAGTATTAGAAAAAGTGCTCCCGTTGGTTATCTCGAGAATATAGTGAGTGTGATAATAAATGCTCAACAGATATTTTTTTAGAAGCCAATCTTACTACCTGTTCAGGTTATATGCATGCATATGTACTAATGGAGCTAATGTGTTGGGGATGAGGAATATTGAATTTAGAGGAATTACACCCGCATTTGTGTGAAGGAAGAGTGATAAAACATCTAGTAAAAACCACCCTCATTACAACCAACATGGATTATAAATCCAATCTCTTCCCAGCCCAGTTTATTGCGGGAAAAGTGCCTTAGACCAAATATATAATTAAAGACTATCATAATACAGTGCTAAATTACAGAACATACAACCCTGTAACATTACTTAGGGGTAATGTTGCAAGGATTACAGTCACGTAACATTACTTAGGGTACTAAGTTAAATGAAATCAAACCACAGGGAATTATTAAGAGGATGATTAGGATATTCACTAAACTTATTTGTAGAAAATTTAATATATTTAGAGTATATACCTTAAAATTACACGATTTAATTTCATACTGATATGCTCGGTTTTGGAAATTTAATTTAAACGCTTGACAGGAGTAAATATAGTTATGATTACGACTTAAATTATTTTAAGATTCAGTTGAATTAAAAGAAACTGCTTCTGCTAGCAGCACCATAGCGAACACACAAGTAAGTAGCTAAGTTAATACTAACCTAATGGAAGTGTCATCTCCTGTGCGCTCATGCCTCGTGATCGCCCTGTGTTCATGGTGCTGATAGTGGAACGAGGTCCTCGCTCCAATTGAGAGTTGAGTTCAGCCTGCATTGGGCGGACACTTGCCACTGGTTTGGGCATCACTCCACCTCCACCATCCGTGCGAATAGCTCTGTCACACAAATGCAGAACATAAACTATTGTAAATATGATGCAAAGTATCTTTGTAAATAGGATGAAAAGTGGGTGTGATCTTTGTAGATACGATGAAAAGTGGGTGTGATCTTTGTAGATACGTTGAAAAGTGGGTGTGATCTTTGTAGATACGATGAAAAGTGGGTGTGATCTTTGTAGATAAGATGAAAAGTGGGTGTGATCTTTGTAGATACAATGAAAAGTGAGTGTGATCTTTGTAGATACGATGAAAAGTGGGTGTGATCTTTGTAGATACGATGAATTGTGGGTGTGATCTTTGTAGATACGATGAATTGTGGGTGTGATCTTTGTAGATACGATGAATTGTGGGTGTGATCTTTGTACATGGTGTCTACTCAACCTGACCAATGAAATTCCTGACTTTTTCCCTGATTTCCCCTGATTATTTTCTAAATTTCCCGACTAAAAAGTATGTCACATTCTTCTAACTCCCCCATCTCCCCCCTCATTTTTATATTAATTTTTTTTATGAATAATAATAAGTTTTAAAATTTAAATAAACAAATTTTTTAAATTTGTATTAACAATGTTTATTAGGAATTATAAAATATATCACACAGTTACAAAAAAACTACAATTGGAATAACATTATTATTTACTGTTTTAATGATTATTATTATTTCATATTTTGAGTAAAACCACATTTTTCCAGATTTTTATTGTAATTTACCAAATTCCCGACTTATTCCCGTTTTCCCTCGATCATTTCAAATTCCCGGCCAATTCCCGTTTTCCCTGATTTTCCCGGATGGTAGCCACCCTGTTGTAGATACAATGAATAGTTGGTGTAATCTTTGTAGATATGATGAATAGTGGGTGTAATCTTTGTAGATATGATGAATAGTGGGTGTAATCTTTGTAGATATGATGAATATTGGGTGTAATCTTTGTAGATATGATGAATAGTGGGTGTGATCTTTGTAGATACAATGAATAGTTGGTGTAATCTTTGTAGATATGATGAATAGTGGGTGTGATCTTTGTAGATACAATGAATAGTGGGTGTAATCTTTGTAGATATGATGAATAGTGGGTGTAATCTTTGTAGATATGATGAATAGTGGGTGTGATATTTGTAGATATGATGAATAGTGGGTGTGATCTTTGTAGATATGATGAATAGTGGGTGTGATCATTGTAAATAATATTTTGTAGAGTATTTATAATTGTGTTTACATTCAACCAAATATACTGGATTTGAATCTCGAAATGGCACTGTTTAACCTATTGATGGAGCTCGACAGTGTGATCAACTTTATTTCCCTGCAATATCTTGAATAGTTAAAACAATTATGCAAAATATAGAAGAAAATTATAATTTCACAATTGACAAACATTTCATAGTATTAAGAAGAATATAAATAATGTTCTTAAAGATTCAATGCTTGTTTTGGCACAAGCTTTCACGTCCTTAAAACACATTTTCAAATCCACTACGCAGGTTTATTAATTGTGATAAAATAATGCACAGAAATCTTATGTTTTAACTTAAAACAAATATTATTTATTGCTTATTAAAAATACAACATTTTGTATATATTTATTTGTTAGTAATGAATAGTCGCCACATTTTGCATTTAACCGAGAGCACTGCTCCACATATGTATGTATAGTATAACAGTTCTAAATAAAAGGGGGTTGATTTAAGACCCCGGGTATCTCTTTCTTTTCAAACCAGTCTTTCTTCTCAGACAAAATGACATCACTCAGTAACTTTACATCATGCTTTGCAAGCGAAAATACACACACCGCTCACAGAGCAGTGGCAGTGGGGTATGCATCTTACTAAGAAAGAAAGAAAGAAAGAAACTAAGGTTGAAAGGTCCCTTTGTTAAGGTAGGGATGTAGGGAAGGCGAGAAAAGGTAAGTGTTTTTGCAGTTTTTATATTTTATACATTTTTTGGCTAAAATAAATTATATAATTCTCTAGAAGAAATAGAGTGTTTAATTTTCTTCACATGGTGACCTCAAAAGTTCTTAAAATCTGCAAGGGTGTCTTGGAATTTTACTACCACTTTTTCTCTTTAACGAGGAGAAACAGGATTAGGAATGAAGTTATCCGGGAAAGAGTGGGAGTATAGTGAGTACATGAGATAGTAAAGAAAGCAAGGCTCTGATGGTATGGTCATGTATTGAGGATGGAAAAGGAGAGAATACCAAAGCAAATCAGGGAGATGAATGTAAGAAAAAGACCGCAGGTGAGAGGAGAAAAATGGATGTGATTAAAAGAGGAAGAATATTAGCAGGATCGAGGAAGATTGAGTAGTTTTACTAAACTTTCCTGACGATGCTGCTGCTGCTGATGATAGGTATAGGGTCATAGAAAATAGTCTTGTGTTCATTCCAATAAACACCAAACTCATGTACTATGAAAGATTTTATTAATATTCAATCATTAAGTGCTGAATCTGATTAGCAATATCTCATCTACCTTAAGGCGGTTTGCCCTTTTCATTTGGCCTGGAAATGCAGAGCCATGGGAACAAACGGTTTTCAATTATTTTTTTATTGTTTTGCACTTTTATTTAAAAAAAACGATTTGTTCAAGAATAGGAGCATGATGATTAAGTTATACTTTTATATACACACCTCCTCTATTATTTTAACAGTGATCAAATATCGATAAAATTGACATTTTTCAAAAGAAAACTGTCGGCTTCATAACAAAAAATTAGAAAATGCCACAATTAATGAACATTGATACATTATCTTAGAAAGGGTGTTGAAAATATTAACATAAAAATTTCACTCCTTCTCGAGACAACTGTTATTTCCAAAAGTGTGATTTTCTCACAAGACTTGTCCAGTAGCTAGCGCCGTCCACGGTCTCCGTGATCCACATGTTCTTGTTGGCGCGGAAATATACTTTGGTCGGTTGTCAAGCCAGGCCACGCCACGCTTTTCACCCTCCCACCCACCATTCCACAAAATAGGTTTTAGACTTGCATTCAACAGGGCCAAGGGCCTTAAGGATTGAAAGTTTCATACCTACATAAATGTTATTTTATACATTTTCAAAGTGGTATAATAAGACCTGATTGTCAGGAATGGAGAATTAATTAACTAAGAATTGTGCTGGAATAAACTTGTTTTTCAAAAGTGTATCAAGGTGTCCAGCCAAAGTATATTTTATAAGTCCTCGATTTTTCCAGGTTTTTACAGAGCCAATTTGCAACTTGTCCAGTCACTTTACTATGTATTTATTCTTTTTATTAAGATTACAATTTAATGTAATATTATTTTTTGACACATCTCCATTCTGAAATTATGTCAGACTATGAGGTATTTAAAGATATCAGAGTGATGGCCTGTCGGATAATGCGATCTTAGTTAGATTTCAGTGAGATAATAGTCAGACAGTAAAACATCACCTTACATTAGTAAGCTTAAAATTGTTGTGAGACAAATTATTTTTTAGTTTCTTCTTCCTGTAGCATAATCAATTCTTGCGCATACACATAAACATGACTCAATTTTGGCTAAAGACACATGTTAGAGGGGTGGAAAAAGATAATTAAAATCATGCGTTGACTTTGAGAATTAAGATTTTCATTCTCAACTGGGACAGCTGTGTTAAAATATAAGAGTTGTGTATTAAATGGAACCAATGTTATTTTTACTATTGTAAATAGAAGTTGTGTGTTTTTTTTTAGCAAATACATGAATATTCCAGAAATTTCATCAAATTCCCTGATTTGTACCAGTATTAAAGGCAGCTGAACACCCTGTGTATGTAAAGTGTTGAAATAAAAAATAATGAAAAAAAAATTGTGTCCATTTCTGGAACTGGAGTGTACAAGTACCTGTACCTGATCTGCAGCCCACTCTGCAGTCCTGCATTGCCTATCCCTGCCCCAGCCGGATAGTAAGAGTACTGCGGCCGGTTGTAATTGATACTCGCTTGTTTCTCTAGCTCATAGCTCCGCTTCGCAAGCCTCTTCTCTGCCTGGGACAGCTTCTTCTCCTTCCGATCCACCAGAAGAGATTCATGTTGAAATGGCTCCTGGACACAAAGCACAAATTAAAGTTATTTCCATGCAAATTTTACAAAGTACTTAAAAAACTTAAATTATGGTTTTTGCAGCTGTAGCTTAGCAACAAGAAAACCATGGAAAAAGAGAGGATGCCGAATAAAAGGTTGGAAATGAAGTATGTGGGAAAAAGACCACAAGGGAGGCCAATAAAGAGATGAGAAGAGTAGATAACAGAAAGTGTTACTACCTGTTTGGTTTGTACGCCTATGTACTAACTATACTAATGGTTTAGGGATTAGGAAGGTTTAGTTAAGAGGAAGTGCACCCGCATTTGCATGGACCGAGAGTAGATCACCATTTAGGAAAAACCACGTGTCCTCCTGACCAAGATTGAGCCCCGTCTTCGGCAGTCAAGTTTAACACTAAAGTAGCAGGTTAGACCATGTGGCCACCAAAGCAGGTTGTAATGTTAATGCCTATATAAGGGTTACAATAGTAACCAATACGCAATAAGGCTAGCATTTTTAGTCTGGATCACATGAAAATAATTCTAGGTATTGAAAGTACAGTATTGGCTCGAATATAGTGTGAGGTTTTTCTCCTAAGAATGTCCTTTCATAAGCTGTCCTCTTATTATATGCGCAAACTAACATTTTTTACTGAAAAAAAAAGTCAGATTCCCTTCAAAAGTTTATTTTGTGGCATACTGTAACTGTACTGGATGGCAGGTAGGAATCCGCAAGCACACGCGCGTCTAACAATGAACTCAAGGTACAAAACAAGCTAGAAACCATGGTCGAAACAGAGAGTAGGAGAATTTCCACCCTTTAGTATAATCGTACTGCTAATTCGGTGGATAGTGTTAGTTGGCGGAAGAATCTGCGCTGTGTTTCTGATATTAAAAAACCACCTATGGCAGATTCACAAGTGAGTGATCGTGTTGAAAAGAAGGCTTTCTTGGCATGTCAAGTAAACAAGGGAATGAGAATAGACACTACAATACAAATTTGATGTTTAATACCAAACTTTGGAGGAAAAAAATTAAAATTTTAGGAGTGCCCGCGCATCAAAACAAGCATTCAGAAGGCCTGAAGGCGTCATGGAGATAGCTGGGAGGACAGAGGGTCCTCCATGAGGAATTAAACCAGGTAGCTAATTAGTTTTCAAGGGAAATTATACAGATGATTGTAGTATGGTCTGGCATATTTTTTTTATTTTTTATTTTTAAAATGTGATAAAGGAAAAGTGCACTATACATAAGTTACCCCAACCCCACCAGTAGTCACTACCCCCGACGAGTTCTCCGATGTTCTACCGCAGCCCCCTAACTGCCGTGGACAAACCAAAAGAAGATGGAGAGGGAGAAACAGACTAGTTATAATATTCATACATTCAGTTAAGTGTTAAATTACTGGTCTAGGTCTATTATCCTATAATTACCATTGGTTCTAAACCAACCAGCAATAAGCCGTATTAGGGCATTAAAACAAATTTAACTTGAAAAATCAGATTTTTCTAAGGGATATGAGTCTCGAATCCATTTTTCTTGAATATCCTTCGAAATCCCATCCCCCGGGGGAAAAAAAATTGGCCTATTTTGAGGTCAATATGGTAATTTGGAATCCATTTAAAGTCTAAGACACAAGGAGCACCAATATGAACTGACCTTAGATAAAGAGGCGCTGTACTTGTCAAGGACCTTCTGAATAACCACATCAATGTATTTGTCCTTGTCCTTGCTGAAGTCCTTGACCTCGGTCTCTTGCTCGTTGTCCCAACATAGGTTGGTCACATCCTTGATGGAGAGATGAGCGTCAGGGTTGCACTCGTCCACAACACGGTCTGCCATGCCCTGCTTGTTTATCTGGCGGTCGTAGATCTTCTTCTCAAGGCAGTTGTCCATCACCAGGCGATACACAAAACATGGCTTCTTCTGTCCGTACCTGCACAGCAAGCCCCTCAAACGCTTAAAACATGTATAATACATAAAAAGCGTTGTCATTGTTATTGGGTGTGGCCGAGGTCAGGGAGCTCAAGTTATTACATTCCAAGAGCAAAGTTCTAATAAAGTTCTCAAGTATCAAATAAAGTCAAGCTTAACTTCAATAAATTTATAATTTTAAGACTTAACTATCTAAATAAACAAGAAAATATTATTTTAAAATCAAGGAAAAAAAAGTATGAGTTGGGTCAAATCCACTATTTTACAAATTCAAATCTCCAATTATTGTCGAATCTTAATCTTGAAATAATTATGAAGATAAGAGGAAATATTAATATAATAGAATAATATAAAATACAAACAGTGACTAAATGTTAACATTCTTTCTTATAATCCATTCATTATAACATTCAAACATTCGGTAAAGTGTTAAATTACTGATGTGGGGCCTGGTTGTTAAATTCGTCCTATTGTTTTAATTGGTTCCGTGAACCCCCAATAAGCAGAATTAGAACTCTAAAACAAATTTCACTAGAAAAAAAAAATTGTGTCTTAAATTTGAGATTTTCTCGAATCCTCAAATCTTGAATATACTTAGGGGTTCGAGAGATTCAAAGCCTCATTGTGACATTTTCTAATGATAAAGATAGGCTTGGTGAAGATATTTTGACACTTAATAGCCCAGACTACTTGTAGCACAACTCTTTTGGAGCATACTAAGTAGCTTTGAATTGATTAGGATTTGAACAAACAGGTCTATAAAGGTGGTTGGACATCGCGGATCAGGATGAGACCATAGTATTAAAATATAAGAGGCTAAATTAAAAAATATCAATAGTGATTGGCTTTGCGAGACCATAGTTCTGAGCAGTAAACTCACCTGTAGACTCGACAAACTGCCTGAGTGTCATGACAAGGGTTCCATGATGCATCAAACACCACCACCCTATTGGCACCCACCAGGTTGATCCCCAAAGAGCCTGCTCGTGTCGATACCAGGAACAGGTGAATGTTGGGGTTGGAATTGTATTCATTGATCAGCTTCTCTCGCTCCAGAGCAGAGGTGCTGCCATCAAGCCCTGCGAACATACATTGTTACATTATAAATAATTTGTATCCTTTTTCTACAACTTTACAATGATAAGTTAATTCGTATCTCAAATAGTTGCGGAGAAATTATGAAAATTGGAAAATTTCCCCAATGTCAAATACCCTCAAAGTCATTTTAATGAGAAAATGAGAATTGCCATCTTGTTTATTAAGATAAACTGTGTTTAGATATAAAATTTAATCAAAATCGAAGCAAATTGAGCAAATTTCGAGAAAATTGATTTTTTCTCTCTTTTTGCCTTTCAGTAAGCTAACCCTTAAATTTAGGGTTGGATATCTAAATCCAAAAACCCCTCACGGGGACTTTATGAAAACCCCAGATACCAAGTTTTAGTCTAATCAGTAAAATAGTTGTGGCTCTAGCCTGAGGTATGGACAGACGGCATTGTGAAAACTAATTTTTTGGTTTCAGGTCATGAAACATCGACATAGATCAAAATCTCGAATTTGACTTTTTTGATGATCACAATAGCTTCTCTTCAAGCTGTCGAGAGAAAGTAATAATACTGTTATATTTTCTTGTGTAAGCAAAGTGACTATACTAAAGCAAACAGATTGTCCCGCAATTATGCTATTTTTGAGGTATTTCTTAAATTCACTGACTTTAGTTCTGAGGGTTTGTGAATATATTCTAAGGTTGAGTGAAATCTTTAAGCCACAAGTCAATTGGAAATTTATATTTGAATATATTTATATTAGTAATAGGGTTATTTGGAATAGAGCACTAGGCTGATATATATATTTTTTAATTTCACAATAATCTAATACCCCACTAGTTTTAAAATAGATTAAAACTTTATATGTTGTGAACTATACAAAAAATTACTGTGTTTGTTAGAGGAAGGCTAAATCTAGAGCCCCTTTCCATCAAGCCTAGTCTCATAGCTCCGTAAAGAGACTTAAAGTGTCATTGAAAATGAGCCAATTCCTCATTTTAACACTTTTTAAAAATTAAACTCAAACTATTTGGTTAAGGAACCAGACCCCATTGGAATCTTACAATTTTATTTTAGCGTGACCCATATTTTTTAATAATGCAATGTATAATTAAATATTGTGTTAGAGCTGAACATCTGCATGGTAATTTCTTGATCACTGAAGCCCCCCTTTTGAGTTTATTTTAAATTGACAAAAAGTAAATCTCAGTAATTTGTACTCACTGTAATAGTTGACATTTCGAGCCCACTTCTCCTCGTGACCAGGCAAAGTGCAGCGTTGCAGAAAGTCCTCGATGAGGTCGAGAGTGAAAAGAGACTGACTGAACACCAGAAGACGGTCTCCAAGCATCATGGCCTCTTCCAAGATACAGAACAACACTTCCATCTTGGCAGAGTTCTCGAGGGAGCCAGGAATATAGTTCTTGAGCAGCTCCACTGCCTGAATACAAAGTTTGAAGTAACAGTGAGTGATATGTATGTTGTCTAAATTAGGGCAAAAAAAACCCCAAAAAACCAATAATAAATCACATGTGGTTTGTGAAACGAAGAGTGTGGGAGAGTGGAGAGGGAGGAAGAGATTCCAGGACTCCCTCAACATATATTCAAGAACTGTTGAGGTTATTTTACTTTACTTTACATCCAACACTGTTTCCAGCCTGTGGGTAACCTGGATCAGTTTATTATTCAAGCCATATATTTTCCACTACCATCTTGTTAGACCTGTCGTAGCTTCATATGCCTTATAATCTAACTTAAGACTAGGACAGGCACAACATCCAGTCCCTAGCCATTAATTCAATCACTGTGAAAAGGTAAACCCTTATTTCCCCAGTTATACATTTTTTGGCCATGCCAGGAGTCGAATCCTGGACCCTTAGCTAAGTAAGTAGACACACTACTGACTGAGCTAAGGTGTTGGATTATTGAGGCTATTGTGGAAAGAAAAACTACATGTTCATACTAGAGCTGGGCCGATCAGCTATTTTGCCGATTAGTCCGATGCCGATCATTTGTTGCCGATCAGGCCGATCACCGACGCCGATTATTTTTGTTTTCAATTTTAATAAGTGTATAAAGTAAAATGACCCTTAAAGCAAAAAAAAAGTTACTTTTACTAGTTTTATAATGTCCAATATAGTTTTGTTTTAATAACATTTAAATAGAAACTTTTAAAATGTAAAGGTTGTTTAATTATTATTTTATATTGTTATTGTTAGGACAAGTGAACCTGTCATCAAACAAAAACAAATCACATTAATAAATAGCAAATATACCGGTACATGTTAGATAATTAAAATATGATTTCACATTTATGATTAAATAGGCCTACTGACCCTTTCATTAGACAAAGAAAAATCATAATCAGCAAATTTAAATTTAATTTTAATGATAAAAAATAATCAAGGCACACATATTTTTGCACACAAGGAGAATAGGCCTACATCTATTTTGTTTTTAGATGAAATAGGAATTTTTACATCCAATGTCTATTAAAATATGGCTTCAATATTAAACAATTTTTAACAATCGTAATATTTTTGTGAATTGTGATTTAGATATATCATAACATAGGTTTTTGTGATTCTACAAAGCATTCCATCATAATTTAACTACTAAATATTAATATCGTATAGAAATAAGTGGTTTTTTAAAAAAAAGTATAATAAAAAGGCATCACCATTTTTAAACAGTAATCCGATCTTTTTATTAACAATTTAAATAATCTTAATGAAAAATAACATTGTTTTAACTACATTTAAATAAAAACTACCTTTAGAAAATCGAATGAACGGTGAACGGGTCAAAATGAACGGATCATTGAACTGAACCAGATACAATGAATCGTTCATTTAAAAGAACGATTTTGCCCATCTCTACTTCAATATGATAAAATAAATAATAAATAACATAATGTGCAACGAAAGTTATTTTTCGTGTTTTTTTAAGAAATACTTTAAAACTTATTTTAATTTACTTTTAACTATTAAAGAAAATGTAAAATTTAAATATTAATATATATTAATTAAATTCATATTGAAATATGAGCGAAACAAATTCCCTGCCAGTGGAAAGTTTTGTACTTGCATTAAAAGAAAAACGGTTTCCATTTAAAACAAAATGTGCGCATGTGCGAGATTATTACGTCCGATGTTTCATTTTTTGGGCATCTTTAACAAATCGAAATAAAACAACACCAATCTGCTAATATTTTATTTTATGATTATTAGATTTGTTACTTGTAAGTATCTTTATTTCTAATAACGTGCATAAATTGGAAAAAGACCTATGGTAAATATATTTATTTTGATATATTTTGTTTGGAATGTTGGATGTGCTGTTTACTTCAAACCTAAGTCGCTAAGAACAAGCTAATTATTCAAAGATCACATACGAGAGAGCAGAAATAAAATATTATTTTTTAGGACTTAAAATATACCCACACATTTTGAATAATCGGCATAAATAATCGGAGATTCAAACACCGATCGTCGGAATCGCCCGATGATCGGATTAATAATCGGCATCGGCCCAGCCCTAGTTCATACTGGAGTATTATTTGAATTATTTTGATATAAATCGTTTTGATATAAATCGTGTTCCCTAAACTCCTACCTTAACACCTTATCAGTTATTTTAAATTATTTTAGTGTGTTTCTAAATTAATTCAGAGCACATTGACAATTATAAGTTAGGTTACAAAAAATTTAACTGGTTTTTTAAAGCTTAAATTTTTTTCACTGTAGAAATATTATTGGTATTATAATTTAAATGACTTTAATTTTTGAATAATTGAATCTTATTTCAAATTTAAAAATATGTAAGCCTATATGTATATAATTATTATTTACAAAGTTATGTTTAAAATTTATTTATTTATTGAGCTCAAGTTCAATTAAATACCCAGGAATTTATATTAAATGAATGATTAAACTATTTGTTATATACAACCACAAAGTACCCAAACATAAGAGAATTTAAAAAATAAAAATGTAGTTGTTATTTTATTTAAATGGTACTTACATCATAATGTTTTGAGTCAAAAGTAATTTTCATACACTCCAAATGATTTTATTTATGTTAGGACAGTAAAACAGACTTACCCAATCATAAGGTATCCCTGGTTCATTATTCCTTGGAACTGTTCCCATCTCAGCCAAATGCTTCCCCTCAGGTAGGCCAAAATCCTTCATACCATCTTGATTAGTACTTGAACTTGCATCTTTGCATTCTGCTCCATCCACTTTGGAAGAAGATTCTGAAGCGAGAGTTTTTTCTTCATCCTTATCATCTTTACTTCCCTCATTACTGTCATTAAGACAATCGTTATCACACTTTTTCTTCAACTTATCAGGTGGGTTCATTTTGTCATCATCTACAGATGGCGTTTCTCCTTTGGACTGGCTCTCCGATATAGAAGTCTCAACATCTTCCGTCTTCAAACTATTTGTTAACGTATCTAACTTTGGCTCAATATTACTGTCATTAATTAATGAAATCGACTCTTTATCCTCACTACCTTCTTGTTTTAGAAGTCCGCAAGTCTGGCTTTTAGTTTCATTTGCATTTCCTTCTAATTTAGCTATTGTTTTTGTGTCAGATGTTTGTGGATTTTCACTTTTCACACCAGGATCAGGTTTAACATTGGTCAATGAAATTTCACCAAACTGAGAAATAATCTTTTGGGACTCACCACTACTAGTCAGCTCTTCCTTGATAGTCCCTGGATTAAGAGGGGGTTGACTTGGGTCCCAAGGTGGGTTGTAAATGCCTTCTTGATTCGAGGAGTTACAATTTAGAGACATCATACCTCCAGGATGATGAAACCCTTGATGATTCATAACTGGATTTTGTGGATTGTTTGAATTGCCCTGAATTTCAGATTTTTTTTGGAGGTTGTTCATTCCATAACCTGAATTTCCTTGACTAATCATAGAGTTGCCTTGATTCCCTACAGACGTATGATGAATGCCTGAACTGTAAGCTGGATTTTGTGGATTGTTTAATGAATTATCTTGATTTTCTAACGAAATCTGTGAGTTACCCATCCCATAAGAGGGACTTTGTTGGTTGTTCATTGAATTACTTTGAATTCCCATTGAAGGTAGAGGATTGCCCATTCTTGTAGCCATAGGATTCACTTGATTTACCTGTGGATTGCCTGTACCGTACTGGGTGTTTGGTGGAGTGCTTGAATTTGCTTGACTTAAGTTGTTGTTTGTACCAAACGCCATATTTGGCGTGTTGCTCATTGGGTTTGTAGTTTGATGGTTGCCACTATTGTACGGCACAGACTGTGTGTCCCCCATTCCAAATGCATTGCCCCCAAATGTGTTAAAATTGTTTCCAAAAGAGCCCATATTCCCAGAGTATTGATTGGGGCCGTGTCCCAATGATGTGGGTGTGTTACCAATCATATTCTGTAAATTACCAAGTGGGCTCTGGCTACTTTCCATGGAGTTGATAGCATTTGGTTGGTTATCTAGCATGTTCTGAAGGTTTCCCATTGGATCTTGTTCATTACTAGAAGAATACTGTTGGCTCGGCATGGAACTTGGATCATTTCCCGCAGTGTTTGACTGACTTGCAGAATTGATTGGGTTTTGATTTCTCATTGAACTATGTTGACCGATCATTGAGTTACTCATCGAATTCTGAGGAATGACCCCAGGACCCAAAGGGTTTTGTTGAACATCCATGGGATTGCTTGAAGTTTGTTGACTATTCATCACACTTTGCTGATTATTGATGCTACTTTGATTTATCACTGGATTACCCATAGAATTGTGTTGATTATTGCCTTGATTACCAATAGGATTAGGTTGACTTGGATTTGACATAAAAGCTTGTTGGTTATTTATTGGATTGGCCATACTATTAATAGGATTAAGTTGAGTAGTCAGTGGATTACCCATTGCTGTTAAATTGTTTTGTTGACTGTTTATCCCAAGAGGATGATGCAGACTCATAGAATTATTCATGTTGCCCATAGTGCCTTGTTGATTAGTCAACGAATTAACAGCTGAATTTGGCATAATACTAGTTGAATTACCCATCAAATTCTGCTGAGTGGTTACTCCATTTAATGTATTTTGTGAATTTGGTCCAGACATTGAATTCTGGAGTGGATTAGTTGTATTATTTAGTGGATTTTGTGTCAAATTTGAAGAAATGTTCATAGCATTTTGTGGGTTTGTCATTGGATTTTGTGGTAAATTCATAGGACTTTGTTGCGTGCCCATTGAATTTTGCGGCAAAGTCATTGGATTCTGTTGGTTTGTTATTGGATTCTGTGGCAAAGGCCTGGAGTTGTTCATCAGATTTTGCTGTGTATTTATTGGATTTTGTGGCAAATTTATGGGGTTATTTGTGGGGTTTTGTTGGTTATTCATCAGATTCTGCGTCACATTCATTGGATTTTGCTGTATACCCATTGAATTTTGTGGTAAATTCATGGGGTTATTCAATGAATTTTGCTGGCTATTCATTAGATTTTGTGGCAAGTTTATGGAATTGTTCATTGGATTAATTGAGCCATGTTGTAAATTTATCGAGTTCTGCTGGTTATTAATAGAATTTTGTGGCATATTCATTGTGTTAATGGGATTTTGTTGAGGATTTGATGAATTCTGTGGTAAATTCATGGTATTTTGCTGACTGTTCATAGGGGTGACCATAGAAACTTGGTTGTTTAGTGGTTGTTGATTGGCAACACCATCATTTGTATGAGTCTGCTGGACACCCGTCGAACTCTGTTGACTACCACCGGGAGTGCCACTTGCCGAACTGTTCCCAACATATCCCTGATTATCTCCACTCATGTTTTGATACATTCCCCCACTCTGGTTACTATTTTGCTGTTGCACAGTGCCACCATACGGATTGTTACCCAATTGGTTGTCATAGGGCTGATTGGGATTGTGGTAATATGAAGTGTTACCAGGATTATTGTAAGTATTATTACTACCATAATACTGATTGGAATTGTCATTTCCACTTTGGTTCTGTGGATTCTGGGTATAGTAATCATTCGATTGCCAATAACCAGAGTTTCCAGAATTCAAGTTAGGGTCGCACTGGTAATCAGACTGATTACCTTGCTGGTAATTGTATCCCATCTGACTCTCAAAGCCACTCTGCTGGTTGCCACTATTATTCGGATAGTACGAGTTGCTAGAGCCTCCGAACCCATCAGAGTTTGGATTATTTGGATCCGCACAGTTGTTATACGAGTTGCCAGAGTTTCCTGCATCATATGATCCTATGCCAGAGTATGTGTTTGGGTCATAGTTGGGGCCGGTGTTTGGCCCATATCCTGGGTTCCTGTAAGGCATCTGGCTGTTGGATCCTTGTTGGTATGAGTTGTACTGTGAAGCATTGTCATAGCTCTGGCTCTGTTGTGTGGCATAGCTTTGGTCGTACGGGACGTTTTGTGAAGGTTGACTCCCTTCACTTGGTGCCGGTGTATTAGGGTCGCTCACTGCAGTTGACGTGTTGGGTGGGATGGTTGCAGCAGGTTTTTTGCCTCGTAGCGTTGCAGACGCCTAAAAATATATAGGAAAAATAAAAGTATATAAGTGGTGTATACCAACGAGGTGGATTCACAATTATTTTAAAATTCTGACCTCGTAAAAGAAAAACTCAAACATCTAACAGTTGTGAACTTCCCTTGAATGTCACTCCTTACCTTCTTCTCTCTCTTGGGTTGAGTAGGTCTCGGAGTTCTTGCTCTACTTCTCTTGCCGGCAGCAGGGCCCTTAGGACTACCCACTCCTAGAGGTGTGGAAGGAGTTGATGTGGTACTCGTCGTCTCCTCCAAATCTAAGTCTGCATCTTCACTGAGGTTACGTTTTTTCAGGAAGAAGTACAGAATGTCAGGATGGTTCCAGATCTGAAAGAAACAATATGGTACTCTGAGGTGTACATATAAGTCAGGACACTACTAAGAAGTTGCCCGACTACAAATGAGAGATTTAATTTCAAGTGGGCACAATGACCAAAGAGGACAAATGTCCAAGGAAGGGGAGAGGGAGCAGAGTCCTGGGTTTCTAGACCCCTCACTCCTAACATTTTACTCATTCCTCACCACTATATCCTAGAGCGATGCCTACGTTGCTAACCCTAACTCCGCCAGAACATTCAAATTAGTTAGAAACAAACAATTTTGTCGAAAACATGTCTACTAGCTAAAGAAAGTGATATCTTGATTTTCAAGTTAGAATGTGGTGCGAAAAACGTTGTGAAGTGTGAAAAAAAAATTCTTTGTCAATGGTATCGACATTGTAGAAGACTAAAGATGTTTACATAATGGTACTGTAAACCCACATAACCGAAACAAAAAGTTATATAGTGCGAGCGTACACACATCAATCACGTCAATGGTTCACTACAAAAGAAAAAAGGTGGATTTTTTTATAGAGAGAGGCACTCATTATCAACGCATCAAGTTTTTACAGTTAGGCAAATATTAGAAAAAAGTGAGAATACAACATGACAGTGCCTCAATTATACACATATTTTAAAATGGATTAAGTTAAAATAAACAAATTAGATGAAATTTTAGTTAAGTTTGGGTCTTTCCTGACATCAGGGTTGCCACTAATTCATAACAATGAAACTCCCTGACATTTCCTGGTTTTCCAGACCAAAATATAATAGTTCCAACAACGCAATATAATGTGGCAGGAATAAGAAGGTAGCTTTGAATAGATGCACACACATTAGCATGGAGAGAATGGGTAAACCACCTAAGTGCAACAAGCCAGGATTCAAACCTTTACCTTCCTGTCATTACATGCAATGCAAGTAGTCAATGCTCCAACTTAATAATTAATGATAACCACGTTTACTAAAGATAAAAATCTTTAGGGCCTGGGCCCATCATGATCAAATAAATTTATTTTTTACTTGTTTATTTGAAGCTTTTTTCTGGAGTATGGATGCACTGCTTTTCACACATTTATAAAAAAAAATATTTATAGTTATAAATAGTGGATGGTTGAGAGGCAACGATTTGGACTAACAAATACTATACGCATGTCATTTTAGAATTGAGAAACACTGAAAGAAATCTTTATTTGAGCATGTGCAAAGGGACACTAGACTGAAAAAGAAAATTCGCAACGCGTTTGATGAGTTAAATAAACAATTTTACTATAATGCTGTAACATAATAATTAATTAAAACATTATTTTTTAAATTAAGTTACAAATGATATAGAAAATAATAAAGCACAGTTTTGTCACTAATTTGGAACTATGAATACAAAAGATCAAATACTCGCATGCGTATTACATGTCATATTGAAGGCTGTGCAGACGCTTTTTCACAACTAAAACGGTGACCACGGGCGCATACGCATGCACAGATGTTCTTGGATTACGTAATGCCATAGTAATAGTAATAGCCTTCACTGTGAAGTTCAAAAATGATGATCGCAATTTTAATTAATTTTAAACAAAAAAACATGAATGTAAAAATAGGTTGTTAGCAAAATAGTTTAACACTTTCAAAAATTTGACTTTATATTTTAAAATTCCAGTCATTTTTAGGAAATTTGAGAAATTCCCTGACATTTTCCTCGTTTTTCCAGGTCAAACCATATTTCCTAACATTACCTGACATTTTCCTCGTTTTTCCAGGTCAAACCAAATTCCCTAACATTTCTCGACATTTCCCAGTTTTCCAGACGGGTAGAAGCCCTGTGACATTTTCTTGAGCCTTCCGGATCCTGTCCACCCCTACATCTATTTAAAGAAATGGCGCATATTGCACATTGTTCGCTGGCTTAGCGAATATGATGTAACGAATTGAAAATATTAAAAGGGAGTGCTAACTACTCATAAAAAAATGTTTGCTCTAGTTTTAGAGGAAAGGGGCCAGAGCAGGCTATAAAAATCAAAGTTTCAAAGTTTCATGCACCCCTAGTGGTGGTGTGTATACTTTTATTTGTGCTTCACTGTAGTATAAATCAATCATATTTATTTTATTTCATATCATTTATTTTGTTTAATGCATTCTATTTCATAATTTTTTTAAAAAATCAGAAGTTTTCTTCACACTTTTAAATGGTTTTAAAATTTTTTAATGTTACAATTAGTCATCGATAAATTGAATTTTAACTAGAAGAATCAATCAAGTATCAGGGCCTTTTGAGAAAACTCACTCTTATTTGTCTGAAAATAGGATAAAAAGCAACCCTTTTGCACCTGGTTAGTGATGAATTCTGACCGCTAATTCCTAGTTCACTAAACCAATTAATATTTTGGACAACCCTTCTAGTTTAAACTATGTTACTAACCTCTGTGTGGTATGATAGGTGATAACTAACCATTTTTTTAGTATAGAGAACTGACTACATTTTTGTATACCCCACACAAATTTAAATTAACACCAACCATCATACTTATATTTTGTCACGTTTTAAACCTGCAATTAAGATTAAATTACCTTGCAACAGACTGCAAAAGCTTTGAGCGGATTTGGAACAGCTTTGGTGCGGACAACTTCGTTCATGAAAGTGTCATAGAGTTTCCTCTGGAAGGCAGTCATACGTAGCAACAACACATATTCATTTTTTTGAGGCAATGAAACTTGAAGGACAGAGTGACTTCGCCTAGAACATAGACATAGCTCATTTAATCATAACCTTGATACAGAATTGCACATGCTTTAATTATTTCAACATAATTCTATATACAAAATATAATACATCTTTTATGAGTTTATTCTTATATGTCTAACTATTAGGAGGGTACGAATGGTGATTTATTGATTATGAATACTTTCGAATCAAAACGTTAATAAAACTTCAGTACAACTTGGTATTACTTACTGTTACATATATTTAAATATAGGTGGGAATTTTTTTTTAATAATGTCAAACTAAAGATATTCTAAATTAAATTCAAAACTTTCATTGCAAAGAAACATATCATGTTAGACAGCAAAGTATTGAATAAAAAAATATCACTTTCCATGTTATTATTAACAATAATAATTGTTAAAGAATAAAGATTTTAAAAATTTCAAGCTAGGCTTTAAAAAGAAGGGAACATACGAATAAAATGTAGTGGGACTCCAAACACAATAATTATAATTAGTCAAATACCTCAACAAATTAGCATGGTGATTTAATATCTGATTTTATATTTCTGCCTGATAATTTATTGAATTATTTCAAGTAAATTATCTCCCTGTGATTACTAATACTTTAAATCTGATCAAAAATTAGTTATTTAGTAAAATTATTCCATAACAATAATATGAATCAAAATAAAAGCTATTTACGGTTACTATTTGAACTGAATACCAACATATGAAACACTAACAGCAACAAAAAGGTTGAAACATACTTATTATTAGGGTCATGCAAAATTCGCATTTGCAATAAAGCGAATTTTTACATGAATTCTACTGTTTTCACATGAATAAGACAAATTTAAGGTTTTTTCCTTAATAAACCCAATTTCTTTGTAATGTGGGCAAATACCACAACATCCAATATAATTTTTAATGTGGTAACACCAACGATAGCGCTATGCCAGGGCTTCCGTTATAATGAAATTACACTCCTGACTTTTTGGATTCTTTGATGTTTAATTATATAAAATCACAATGACTAATAAGTCATTAAAGTAAAACAAAAACTAAAAGAACACTATTAAAACTCCACGAATCCTTTCTATTAAAGAAAAACAAGAATTACCATCAACTACTGTTAAAGAAGCCCTGTCACCCCCCACCCCCTTCCTCAGTCTACCAGTGCTGAAATACCTAAATTTGAAAGAGTGGTTAAATGTGTATGCCAAATACATGATAATACATGTGGCTTGAATGCCTAAACATAGCTCATTGTATTTAATTAGTGTATAATTTAAAGTGTGTTACGTAAACTATTATTTTAAATTAATTTTACATATACGATTATTTTATGTAATTTTACTTACTATACTAAATTAGCTTAATAAACAAACATTGTGATCTTGAATCTTTTTTCAATAGTTGGCACAATGCTAAGCCTGCTACACATGAACAGCATGACCTGGGGTTTAAAAACCCGAACTCATTGGCCAATTACTAGTGGGCGGGCAGAAAGGAATGTGTTGCAACCCCCTAGACATTGGGCAAGGTCATTAGAGCCTCCCTAGCTTGCCTTGCGGTTTTCAAGCAGCAGGCCCTGGGTTTCCTATTGTGTTAAGTAGAGCCTTTTGGAAGAATAATTATTTAAAACACAGTACTCTTAGAATATGAAACAATATTAGTTTTAAAATTAATAATTCATTATATGTATATTTATTAACAATTTAAACATTAGTATTTACACAGCACAGACCGCATTGAATTAAACAAAAAACTAGTCCATGTCATAATGGGTATGCGGCGCAGGACTAGCATACCCGGAGAATACACCACTGCAGTTGTAATACAGTCAAGGACCAGCAAACAATGAGCATGGACATATTTATTTACAAGCTCACAAGCCTCAAATTTGCTCCCCACCCAATTCTTCTCCCTAACCTCCCCTAAGCCAGAGGTTCCCAAACATTTTAGATCAAAGGAGGCCTTGTACCAGAAAAAATTAGAGTTGGGTCGAATCCACTATTTTATGAATTTAAATCTCCAATTTATCTTTGAATCCTGAATCTTTAATCTGAATCATGAAATAATTATGAAGATAAGAGGCTACAGTAGAACCTCTTTAGTCCGCCGCTTGGTCCGGCCGCAGCTCAAGAGCATGCATGAACCGACTTGTTGATGACTGAGAGTGAGCAAACTGGGAATGCGCAAGACACAGCCGGAAAATGTCAACGACTTACAAACTTTGCATGATATTCAAGCAAATGACGTTGATGAGTGGCTTACTAAATGTGATGAAGATTGTGTGATGAAGATTGTGAAACAAATGAAGAACTAAATGACGATGAGATCGTTGCCGCTGTTTTGCAAGTTCATGAAGAAGCCGTAAATGAAGGCCCTGATGATGATGACAAATCACCTGCCCGTGTATCACAGAAACGAGCCAAGAAAGCTTTTAATGTTGCTCTTCAGTACATCGAACAGAACTAAAGCGGATATCTTGTGGATCAAGAAATGGAGGAACATTGCAGCTAAGTCTAGACTGCTGTCTGCCAAACAAAAGAACGTTGCTGATTTTTTTCACTAAAAAAAATGTTTATGTACAAGTTTTATTTTATTTTAGACTATCTTATTTATGTATGTATGTAATACAGTACTGTAAATATTTAGTTTTCTTCTGATAATCCAACCTTTTTTGTGTTCCGACCATACTCCCAGTCCCACAGGTGACAGATTAGCAAGGTTCTACTGTATATGAATATAATAGAATAGAAAAATTAAAATAATAACTAAATGTTGACATTATTTCTAAAAATGCATTCATTGTAATATTTGTATATTCAGTTAAGCATTAAATTACTAGTCCGGGGCCTGGTTTCAGCCTATAATCATATTGGTTCTGAACCACCAATAAGCAGTATTAGAACTCTAAAATAAATTTCAATTACAAAATTAAAAAATAATATTTTTTTTTAAAATTCGAATCTCGAATCTTTAATATCCTTAAGGATTTGAGGTATTCTAGGGATTCATAGGAGATAGATTTTTGTTTGTGTTATATGCATACATACTAGCTTGTATGTCAGAATATGGTAGGTTGAATTTAGAGGAAGTGTACTTGCATTTGTGTGGTGGGAGAGTAGAAAACCATTTATAAAAAAGAACCCTCAGCACACCCAACCAAGGTTTAATCTCAGATTTAGCCATCATTGGCAGTCCAGTATTTTGAGATTGATGCCTTAGATCAGTGTGATCCAAACGACGGCTTGCAGTATCCCCTGGAGGAAAATAAGGGAAACCTTGGGTGGAAGATATGACACAGCTAATGGTCCAAATAAAAATATTTAAACAGGGTGTCCAGCCAAACTATATCTTTTAAATTCCCTGACTTTTCCAGGTTTTCCAGATCCAATTTACTTTTTTCCAGACCACTATATATCAATATTAAGTATATTACGAAAATATTTTTTTAAGATCAAAGATTAATATAGTAGTTTTTTTTTTCTAGATACATACACATTCTCAAATTGTGTCACTCGTTAAAGGGACTAAGCGATTTCTACCTCCGGGGAAATGAACTATTTTAAGTTAAAAATAGATTTCAGTAAAATCATATTGAGCCATTAAGAGATTGCCTCAAGTAAGAATGATTTAAAATATTTGTGAAACAGAGTCATTCTTAGTTCCTTATACTTAAAATGTAGGCCTAATCAAATTTCGCGCATGTGAATTTAACCATGACTCAACTTTGGCTAAAGACATGTGGCAGAAGGGTGGAAAGAAACAAAACTCAATTGTTGACCTTGAGAAGTGATATTGTTTGCTCAACAGGGACAATGGTATGAAAGTGATTCCAGGTCGGGATTAACTGGAAGAAAAGTGTTATTTTGACTCCTGTGAATCAAAATATGAGGCTTTTTTAGACAAAATGTAAAAATTTCAGAAATTTAATAAAATTCCCTGACTTTTCCATGAATTTTCCCTGACCAAGCAAATTCCCTGACAATTCCCTGTTTTCCAGGTTTTCCAGGTCGCTGGACACCCTGTTAAAGGTCATTGTTGGTGTAATAATTTTTTTTATATATTGTGAGGTTAAGACGGTTTCCTGTCTGTCCATACCCTTCCTTAACTCTTTCTTAATCTAAGACGTAACAGAGACCTCGTGTATAATCAAAGTTTGGCAGGCTTAGATACCCGCCAAGTGTCGCTGGTGCGGTTTTGCCACTGTTAGTTTAGTCAGTTGTGTGTTGAGACTTGGTAGTATTGTTAGTGTGTGGTGTGAAGTTTTGCGAACTTTAACAGGGGTTCCCAGGCCTCCACATTCATCGTAAGTGTAAGTCACTGATTCAATACAAGATCTAAGCCAATCTGACAAATTTGGTTCTGTGTTCTTAACACTTGGTCCTCCAAAGGTTTTAGTCTGTCCTTTAGAGTGACTTTACTCTGCAGTCAAAATTACATTCAATGTATAATATATTTACTTGATTAATAAAATTATATATATAATATTAAGTTGTTTTGTGAAAGAGTGCATGCGTTCATATTTCATTACACAATTTTGGGAGATAATTTTTTTTTTGCAATAAAATTAGAAAGGTTCTCCCAACAAAAAAACAAAACCATTTATATATGTAAGTATTGAAAATAATTGTTTATTAAGTGTTGTTCCTCTGTTCACAGTGTAAAATGATAGATTTGGCCCTTGGGATGAAAAAGGTTGGACCACCCTGTCTTAGATCATTTGGCCACTTAAGAGTGTCGACGATAGTTACACATGCATATTAAAGTACCTGAAACCATGCAAGTAACAAATACAAAACATAAGAATACAATGTAGTGAAGATTACCTTTGCACAAAACCCTCCAGTAGTGAATGCAGCACGTGTGCTCTATATCTCATGAGTCGGATGTCCTGAGGGGTGCTGTCAATACATTGCCCATTTTGGATGGGCCGCTCAAACATATTACAGAACTCAGTCTTGGTGCCGAGGTAGTTGGGTCTCACAAAGTCGACCATACACCAGTACTCCAGCAGATTGTTCTGCAATGGGTAGCCTGTCAGGACAACACGCCGTTTGCTGCGGATCTGCTTCAGAGCCTGTGAGATGGACGCGTGACTGTTCTTGATGCGGTGACCCTCATCACAGATTACTAGGTCTGGTCCAGGCTTCACCAGGGCTGCATGCATCTCTGCAGGTTAAAAAAGAAGACATAGAGTTAAACATAATGCTACTTTTAAATAGACATGAGCTCATTTTAAAAATTAGAGGTACAATGTTCAAACATTGAAGAGGAGGGGGGGGATGAGAGTGAAACAGAGGAGCATGAGGAATTATTAGAGAGGGGGGAATGGTTCCTACATGAAAAGTAGAGGAGGATGCGACAGAGAAAAGCACCAAGAGTAGATGAACTAAAAGTAGAAATTATATGAGCTGTAGGAGAAGTAGGAATATACTGGTTATACAGGGTACTGAGGTATGGAAGAAGAACAGAGTATCAGGATACCGGAAGATGTGAATTAGCGTATCGAGGTTTAAGAAAAGAGATAATAGGTGTATACGTTATAGGAAATAATGCTGATGTGGCAGAATATACAAAATATATTAATATAGCTGTCAACTGTAAATTTACCCACAATTTATTGGTGCATTTGTATATGCTGTTTTGCTACAATGCATCTTTCAAAAACTTCACATCTAATCTCACTAGCAATAAATATGACTATAAACAGACATGAATATATCAAACATATGAAATTTAGTGGTTAAATAAAAGTCAAACACTAACAAAAGAACAAAAGTGAGTGGTTGAGATGCAACACGAGACTTCTTACACATTATAAAGCCAAAGTTTAGTTATTTCTGGATGAAAAAAAAAAGTCAAAATGGTTGAAACAATTTGCATTTAAAAAAGACATACCATCCAGAAGAGCTTTAGTTTTTTCATCTTCTTCTACTTCAATTGTTTCATCTGGTTTTCTGCTACGCCGACTCTTCTTGACTTTACTGGAGCGCTTCAAACTAAGTTGCCTGTATAGTTCATAGCCGATCAACAGTACACCGCCATCTTTATTCCAGTCTTGAATCACCTAATAAAACCACAATATATAAAACATAACACAACAAAGTTTTTGTTTTACAATAAAACTAATGAGTTAATTTATGTTATTAGTTCCTTTCACATGTTCCTTTCTAGTATTTATTCATTTTTTACCAATTTCCTATTTCTACCGTTTTGATATTTGGTGTTTCTATCCAACTTTCTTATACCTTTTATCAAATATAACAAAATACTTAAAAAAACAAAAAGAGGTTTTCCTTAAACAGATATAGTATCATCAAGTATATGTAAAGTGGTTATTATATTCAATAGCGCTCATTTGTGTTGATTAGGTAGTTGCAAAATAAAAGTGTAAGTTTTGGGTATCCCTTTACTTAGTGGAAGTTAAGGATAAATTAATAATATTGTTCTTTAACATTAAATATAAACATGACATTGATATGATATTAATTGTAACTTTTGTATTAATTTTTTTCTTAAAATTATCAGGAAGTAATTTTTCTCGACAAATCTTGGGAACATACAATTTCCTGAATTGTGCCTCAAAATTCGGGACCTCAACCAAGTATTTATATATATATATATATATATATATATATATATATATATATATATATAGAGAGAGAGAGAGGGAGGATAGGGAGAGAGAGAGGAGAGAAGAGAGAGAGGAGAGAAGAGAGAGAGGAAAGAAGAGAGAGAGAGAGGAGAGAAGAGAGTTGGGTCGAATCCACTATTTTATGAATTTGAACCTCCAATTTAACAATCCCAAATCTGAATCCGAATCTTGGAAAAAAATTATGAACCTAAGAGGAAATATAGAATAATATACGCTACAAACAGTAACTAAATGTTTAACATTCTTTATAATTTATTTATAGGGACATGCAAAATTTGCATTTGTGATACAATTAATTTTTATGTGAATTCTACTGTTTTCACAGGAATAACACAAATTTAAGCTTTTTTTATAAATAAACTCAATTTCTTTGTAATTTGGCAAATACCACATCATGAAATATAATTTTAAATGGGGTAGCACTGGTGATAGCACTATACCAGGGCTGCCGTTTATATGAATAGTATCCGTTTTTACTTATTTTATAGGTAGGAAATGGATCACAGGAAAAATTAGTGTTTTCAGGCTATTTAAGCTTTTTTTTTATTCTGGGGTTAGCTTTAAAAATCATGATTTCTACTTTTACACATTATGATACCTAGATTTTGATAGATCGATTCTTTGTTTACAGCCTTTAAAAGATTTCATGCTAGGTCCAAGCAAGGACATTAATATATATGAACCTTGCTACAGGCGGTCATGTTTTGCAAAATTATATCTTATTAATTTTCATTTCCCTTATCCATATTTGATAATAGTTAAGTCTTCTATGACATTATTTGGTCTAAGCCTAAGGTGATAGTCGATTATTTCAATATTGCTATTCATAAGATTAGAAAGTAACGATATTGATAAATCAAGTTTGATATTACTAAGCGTGAAATTTTAGTGCATATTTATATTTGATTTGTCTCCAAATATGTTAATAAATAGTTAAATACACAATAAGAACAAAAAATTTAGACAGTTTTATCCTAGTTGTTTTTTAAGTAATACTAATTTGACTCATTTATGTAAATAATAACATCACTATCAGCTTATAATATCATCGCTTTTTGAGAAAAATAACACCACTTTTCCCTTAAAAATAACCTCTTTCTCTATCTATATATTATAACATTCATACATTTAGTTAAGTGTTAAATTACTGGTCTGGGGCCTGTTTGTTAAGTTTATCTTATAATTACATATGGTTCTGAACTACCAATAAGCAATGTAAACATTCTAAAACCAATTCCCCTTAAAAAGTTAGAAATAAATTAAGGATTTGAGTCTTGAATCCTAAAATTATGACTATCCTTAAGGATTCAAAGGCCCATTCCTAATATATTTATTTATATATATTAGGTCTGTGCGAGCTCCCTATCGGGGTCTAGATGGGAACAGGAAATTATAAAAATGCTTTATATTAATTCTAGATTAAAAATAATTTTTTATACTAATATGGTAATACTTGTAAACGCTTTTGACATTATTAAATATAATACAAATAATACATCATAAAAACATAATAATATAAATAGATAGGGGTGGTCGGGCAGCAAATATTTGTATCGGGTGGGCATTACAAAATTACACTCGGGCACGGGCAGATTCGAGCTATCATTTCATTTTGCAAATAACTTTGTCAAAGGCCTATAAAGATGCGTACTTATCTATTTATATGCTAACAAATCTGGCTAATAATAATAAATTAAAGAAATGTAAAGAAAACTAATTTAGATTAAGTTTTTGCAAGCAAAGGGCCTAAAAATCTCAATGTGGAAATGTTGGAATTTGTTATGTTGTTGGCATTGACAAAGAAAATTAAATCATAATTCTTGATTTCTCTATGTTGTAGACTTGTAACCTGTGAGAAACGTTATCGTAGTTTTGTTGAAAGCAAACATAATAATTGACGAATTAATAAAAAATAATACTTACCTTTGTTTAATGTTAGTTGGATTGAAATAATTCAACTATGAATATCAGTTAAACACTATTTTTTTTAAAAGTTTGAATTAGAGGTTAGTGCTAACATGGTATTATATACTTACCAAGTTCTTGAGATACCCGATCAAACTGTGGGCATAAAAAATACTTGCCCGACATTCCGGGATTTTTAGATGCCCGATTTATTGCCCGACCTCCCCTATATATATATATATATATATATATAGAGAGAGAGAGAGAGAGAGAAAGAGAAAGAGAGAGAAAGGGGGAGAGAGAGAGAGGAGTGTGTGAATTTTAATTAAACAAATGGAACATTTTGAATAAATATTGAATAGGACAAAACGAGTAATTAATTTTAAAGCATTATTATTATTAGTTAATTTCTTTTAAAAATGGTGTCATATTTAACTACCTATTGGAAGAGTCCAAAAAATAAAAAATAAAATCTTTTTTACCCTTCGTAAATGTCATTTAAAATCTTAAATGTTCTATATTTTAACACCTCATGAAGGCTATCTAGGTTTGAAACACCTTATATATTCTTTAAGTCCAAAACACCTTAAATATTATTTGGGTATGAAACCCCTTAAATGTTCCCTATGTGTGTTACCCTTTAAATATTCTCAATGTTTGAAACCCCTTGAAAAGTCTCACTGGTTAAAGCCCCTTTAATGTTCTCTATAATTGACACCCCTTAAAGGTTCTTTGTTTAACAACCCTATAATCTCTATTCTCTACTCTTTATTTGGTTGCTAACAGACAGGCTGATGCTCAAAAATAGTTTACCTTGGCAAGCTATTAACTCCCCCTTCATTTCTATGCCCCAAGATCTAAAAGAGATTGGGCCAGTAGTACCGGCTGGAACAATGAGCAGGCTTTATTTCCCACTGAACCCCTTGCCGGGAACAGATAAATTTCCAACATTCTCCCAAGGGTTCGGGATCCCATCCACCCTTAGTATTAACAGCAAATAAAAGAATGCAAACATCATACCCTGGCTCGAGCAGACATGGACTTGTGAGAGTCGTTGAGGACGTGCAGAGGGAAGTTGCGCGTTCGCACCTCGCCTTGAGTACTAGGTGGTGGACCATTGGCCGGGTCAGGCTCTCCAGGAAGCCACATGTTGAATTCAGCCATCCAGTTTTGTAATGTGTTTATAGGCATGATGCATAGCACTGTACGGCCTGGTGTGTGACGCAAGAAAATGTCGCAGAAACATACCACCTAAACATTCATCAACAAATCTTTCAAGTAATAATATAGACTTTTTTTTACATGGTGTTTAGAAAACAGAAATAAATAATAAATGACTAATAGACAAGTACACGCTTGTTGCATACTGTGTTTCCACAAAAGATTCCGTTTGAAAGCAAGTCATATTTTCTCCTACCGGCTGGCTAGGCCTGTTGTAGCTTCATATACCTTATAATCAAACTTAATACTAGGACAAGCACAACATCCAGTCTCTAGCCATTGATTTATCAATGTGAAAGGGTAAACCCATATTTCATCAACGATAAATTTTTTGGCCATGCTGGGAATTTAACCCGGACCCTCAGCTCACTGGGCAGACACCCTACCAACTGAGCTATGGTGTTGGACCTATATTGTGTCTTAATTTTATATGTTTCTATCCACATTTCCTCTTCCTTCTTCCAAATAAAATTCAATTACCTCATTAAGTGAAAATAGGTTTTCCTTATAGAGATTATCTATACCAGCGTTAGCACTTTTATGGTTTAACATGACAGCTAGCAGATGTTATCAGTAATGCCAACATGGTCTGAAAGTAACTTTTGCCAACATATGTGGAAATATTATTTGCTAAGTGTTACTATTATTATCACTAAAAATATTATCAATCACTTTTAACAATACTTCCCCAAGGATTACAGTATAATTTTATTTTCCATAATCAAATTTAAGAAAAAAAAGTCTAGTAAATTCATTCTAGTTTTTCTTTTAACTCTTGTGGCAATTACAAGTTAAAGAGAGTGTGAAATTTTACATTTAATGATATTATATTCAGTTATTAATATTTTTATAGCTGGCCTCGCATATCTTAACATAAATAAATGGTTTGTGATAATAAAGAAGAAAAAAGATACAAAATGTTTCTGAACTAATATAAAGTTTAAATTTTGTAAACGAGTATTAATACAATTCGCCTTACAACCTGCAACAAGTTCCTCTATGTCACCAACTGGCAGTGTACCTTCTATTCAGTGGCCATATTTGGTTTCAGCATATAAGGCCACTTTTAACGTTCTCTTGCTTTTAATAATTAATTTAAATTAAACAGCAAAAGAAAACTTCAAAACTAAACAACCAACCAGTTATTTTCATAATCAAAATCTAACAATTTTAAATAGACATTATAACAGTGAATTATCGTATAAAATACAGTTAATAAAACCACATGCGTGAGTCAACAAGTTGAAGCGAACAAAATATTTTATACAAATATTTGTAGTTGAGTATTGTATGCTACCGGTAATAATTTTATTACAAATTTGAATAATATGGTGTCTTTTTTGAATATTAATTCGGTTACTTAATATTCTGTGTGTTCTTTTGTGAATATTATTTTGGTGTGTGAGCGTGTTATCCTTGGAAAATAAACGTTTTTTTAGTGATCTTAGAATAATTATTTATCAAATATAACATTAAAACGTGTGATAACAAAAAAGCGAGTGTTTCTCAGTGATTGATATACATTATTCAAAAATTTAAGTGTATCAAGACTATTAAATAAATCTTTTAACCCCAAGATGGTGTTGTGTTGTGTTGCCCTCTAGGCTAAACCTCGAGTTTTAGGATTTTTATAGTATTCCAGAAAAATCTGTAAAGTGTAATAAAAAATACTTGCGAATCTTTCTCCAGTGTTGATTAAATAAATACCAGGCTAAGACTTCAAATTATATAAGTTATTGTATTTTTATTAAAGACTTTTTTATAACTGTTTAAGAGGAGTGATTCTAAAATAGATTTTTGTTGATTAAGATAGCTGTTGATTTGTCATTGTCATTTATTTTATAGGCCTAAATATATTTTCTAGGATATTGATTTTTGTTTGTTTTGTTAAATTATTTAAAATCATTATAAATAGGCCTATATATTAAAACAATATAATATAACAGATTGTAAAGGCAAGCATAAGCCTGAGTGTGTGTAAAACTTAGGTTAAGTTATTAATGTCTTTTTTTCCCCCGAGCATGATTCTGTCCAAACCCAGGAAAACACCAATGGAGGAAGGGCCAAGCTGTTCCAGGAAGAGGGGAGAGACTTGCACACATCAGAGACAAGAGGACATCATCAACGTTGCAGCAGTAACTAGACAAGACGACATTGGACGACATCGATTCATTCAACGTGGCGGAAAAAATGGCAAGATACTTGAAACTCAGTGTTAACACTGTGAGACGGTGAGGATAAAGTAAAGTTTTATTTACATAATGACAAGCTACATATCCATGGAGTCTCTTGTTTTAAGGCTTGTAGTTCCTGTCATCCCTTGGTTGAAGTTCGTTCGTGCTTTCTGTGCAGTGAAAATTATATGGATACTGTACACAAACTATCACTTATAAATTTTTTTTCCTCCCAACAAAATATTCCTACCATCTCATATATTTATTTTAATTAATAAAAAATGACGGCGCATCAATTAAAAAGAGGGGTTTTTTTTTGCTCTCCTTGCTCTTTTTAAGGCAGCATATTTTGCCTCAATAGCGAGCACGCCTCAAACGATTTAATTTAAAATTATTTATTTCTAGAAGGAATAATATATTACTGCTTTAGCAACAAAAAAAAAGTTATGGTTACATTTTCTTTGTTTCTCTTGAGATGTTGATTAGATGGAATTTCATAATTATTTGAAATTTTCAAACCTGATAAATATCAACTTAGTAGGTCTGTTATTTGATTCGCCATCTACTTGGGTGAATAATATTTTTTTATTTCAAATTTTCATAAGGTCATAAAGATATCATTTTACATATCCTTTTGAGTAGAATGACAATGTAAACATATTCATTATTCAATGTTTTATCTAAAGAAAATCCCTTGTATGTACAAGTTTCGGCACTCCCTCGCTTGTTGTTGGCAAGCTACTTTCTAATCCAATCCTTATAAGGAGTAGGCTACAAAATTACTTAACCGTAGCAATTTCAACATTATTTGATGTCTATTTATTTGAAATTAATATTGATTATTTTATTATATTTTTTTTCCAGTCAATGTGTCAATGTGTCAATGGACACTATTTTGTTGGCAATCAAGGCTGCAAAAATCGATTTCCATGGAGGTAAATCAACCTTGACAAAACTTCTCAAAATAATGGGCTTCAAGTGGCAGAAGGATTGTAGAAGAAAGGCTTTGAAGGAAGAACCAAACATATGTGCAAAGAGAATATGTTTTCTTCGAGAATACCTCCAGCATATGTCTGATTCAATATATGTGGACTTTGTTTACCTGGATGAAACCTGGATTTTTTTCTAGAGGTAACTGTTTTTTTATCATTTTATACACAAAAGTTTGAATTGTTATATAGTACTTATACAATAGCACTAAATGTTTAATTGTGTTTTCCAGTTTATAACCTCAAACTGAGGCTGTAGAACATATAAAGCATACATTAGACAAATCCTCATATAACACGTACTCACAATGGTTGGTAAATTTACTTATTAATGTTGATATAAATACATCCATTTTTTTTACAGGAACTGTTTCTAAAATTTGGCAAGACAATACAAAATTTACTTGTAAGAGGTGGTCGACGAATGATGGCAAACAATTTATAGTTTGGCATGCTAATTCAAGAAAGGGCTTTGTGTAAGGTGCTGAGTTATTGTTTACATCACAGAAGACCACAGGAGATTATCACGGGGAAATGAACGAGGAAAATTTCGAAACCTGGATGAAAAACCAGCTACTGATTAGCCTCGAGGAACCTTCCGTTATCGTGCTTGACAATGCTTGATATCATTCTGTACAGGTTAGTGAAAACCTCATATAAGCTTACACAACAAAGATACATTAAAGGCACTTTTACTCCAAAAAGGGTTTAAACGCTTTCACAACTGTTATGTCCACATTTTTAAAATCTATCCTATTTTCTAAGATAATTTGTTAAATAGATGAATACACTAAAGTTTTTAAAGAATCTCCATATCAAGGATGTCCAGTCACAAAACCAACATTAATAAAAAAACTTTTAGGTTGAGAAATTACCGACCAAGAGTTGGAAGAAAGAGGAATACGCGGTATGGCTTCAGAAGAGCGGTATAGCATTTCCTCCATTTGCTTTGAGGGGAGAACTAATAGCCCTCGCCTTGGCAAACAAACCTATAAAGAGGTATAAAGTTGATGAAATGGTCATGGAATATGGGCACCATATCATTGCCAGTACAACCCAATAGAACTGGTCTGGGCACAATGCAAATCATACTACAACAAACATACAGGCCGTGACAGGAAGTATGATGATGAAGCCTTTAGAAAAATCTGGCTCAAGTTACCCCTGGGAGGTATAGTTTTATAAAAGAATGCAATTTTTATTAACATTCTACCTTGCTCCCTATAATAAGATATATGATGCATAATTATGGACTTTTATATATATCTAATGTTATCTGTGCCAAAAAAAAAGGTATGTGTGTGTTGTGTATAAAATTTTATGCCATGGCTGTACATTCTAATGTTTCAGTTGGAATAAGAATGTCGACCAATGCGAGAGACTTATTAAGGAAGATTGGGACCGGGAGATGAAAATGGATGCAAGTGAGACCCACCCACCTATCATCATTAACCTGGCTGAAGACACTGATGAGGACAACGATGAATATGATGAAGAAGAAGTTCTTACAACCCCTTTGTAAAACACTTGAAAGGTACAAGCCAGTAATACCGAAACATGCCGGAAGAATATAAATCAGCATCCTTCTAATGGCTGATTATAACAAGGACTGAACCAAGATAAGGCTTAAATTCTATACGTAACCTTAAAATTAAAATTATAGTATTCTTCAAAGACGTTGTAAAAAGAACATTTTCATTACTTTATTAGACTTCATTGGGAGATGTTAACCCACTAATTAAATTTAATAAACTAATTTATAACAATGTTGATCTTAAAACTTAGTTTTTTTTCCCTTAATTTGTTGTATACAAGTTTTGTTACAAAATTTTAATATGTTTTATGTGTATTTTAGACTTGCCATCAACCCATGTTTTGATTGAGTTGATGTTAAATGATTTATTCAAAAAAATTTATATATGACATTTGGTTGCTCATTAAAAGCAAAGTATAATTAGTCATTTTAATCTTAAAAAGTCACTTAATTCATCTATCAATTTTAAAGCTATCTAATTCATTAAATTGAAAATCTATGTATTTTGTAATAGCTATTCCTGAGTTTTCTATACAAGTCTTAACTTTAATTATCACCACTCCTTACTTTAAATTACTTTAGAATGTTTTCTAAAAATATTTTACAATGCCCCCAAGGCACAACTTTGTTACAAATTTTTAAATTTGAAATTGAAATTAAAGAAAACACTTGCTCTATGGTTCAATCATCAATGCATTCAGAACCATATAACCCCAAAATATGATTCATTCTCTTTCAAACGCAATTATTAAAGAATGTTAAAACTTAAAAAAAAAACCATTCAGTTCAATAGTCAAATGCGAAATATCTTTTCTTCATATGAAATTACAAACATTAAACGAACAATCTTGAACTAGCTAAATCACTTTACCCTATTTTGTTAAATGGAACCTTATACTTCATAAATATCAAAGTTGACAACATCATTTCCAGTAAATATCTAATATTAAACAAAAAACTCAATACCTAATAAAAACCAAGCGCCCACAATTCTAACTTCAAATTTTATCCTAGATATATCAATTTATCAAAACTAAAACTGAACTACAGAGACAAAGAAATCCTCTAACAAAGTTAAAAATTTTATCTCAAACAATCATCTTTCAAACAAAAGATTGTATCTTTAATAATTGATAGTGAGGATGCCAATACTCAAATACCCTCAGATGATAAAAATCTGATCAAAAACATGGTCACTAATCAAATACATAAAATAATTTCAATAGCCCCCTTGAACACAACCCGATCACTAAATGCCCACTCATGGGTATGAAACCCAGTGTAGCCAGCCTGCTAGGGATAGCCACCCCTACGGGATCCCTGCCCAAACTACCCAGAAGACAGCCCATACAACCACCACCACCACAAGCCACAGTTAAAACTTCACCTGTTCTTAATATATCTAACAACCAATTGTCCAAATCTGAAGAAGAAGTTCTATCCAGAGGCCTAACCTTCTGTCCAACCAAACGTCCTGACCATTTCGAGCTGACTAAGGATGTTCTAAACTTTGCCAGAAATCTGAGGCTTAGACACTTCTTCTCAGATATTTCCCCCACCGACAAACCAACCACATCTAACAATTCCGCCGCCGACGTACCAACCACATCACACATTTCCACCATCGACAAACCAACCAAGTCAACTACATCTAACCAGCTTCTAAGCAAATTTTCACCCCCTTCCAACTGGGACCCTCCTCCATTACCAGCTGATCACCCAATTGAAATGTATATTAACTTTATACTTCAGCAAGTTTCGGATCCAAATTTCTACAAAACACTCCCCACAACCCACAACCTAACTCGTGAACACCGCCAAGCCATAAATTCTATCCAACAAAATCAGAACATCCTTATACTACCGGCCGACAAAGGATCCACAACAGTTGTAATGAACAAAGGTGATTACATCGCAGAAGCGCACAGACAGCTTTCGGACTCATCCACATACCAAAAAATTGAGCATGATCCCACTATCATATTTGCCAACCAGCTTCAAGAACTCATCACCAAAGAGACCAAGCGACAAAACCTTTCTCCACCCATGGTCCAGATTCTTCTACCAAAAAACCCAATAACGCCTAAATTCTACATGCTTCCAAAAATTCACAAAGACACCATACCACCACCAGGAAGGCCTATTGTCTCCAGCTGCGGATCACTGACTGAAAGAATTTCAGCCTATGTCGACCTACAAATGCGACCATTTGTCACCGAACTACCATCCCACATCAAAGACACCAACCATTTCCTTCAAAAACTCAATAGCCTTCCACAACCTTTACCTCAAAGCACTATACTTGTCACCATCGACGTTGTGTCTTTGTATACTAACATCCCTCATGTTCATGGCCTGGCTGCATTGGAACATTTTCTCAACAAGCGTCCGACCAATACCACACCGACAACATCATTTATCCTGGATCTCACTAAATTTATACTAGAAAAGAACAACTTTCAATTCATGGATCAGAATTTCATTCAAACGAAAGGCACGGCGATGGGTACAAGGATGGCACCTTCATATGCCAATCTGTTCATGGGTAAACTGGAAAAAACATTTCTTGACCGCCAAAACAACAAACCACTTTGCTGGCTTCGCTTCATCGATGATATATTCATGGTGTGGACAGCTGGCCAAGACAATCTAACCCTTTTTTTAAACAACTTAAACTCCTTTTCAGCTTTGAAGTTCACCTCAAATCAATCCCACGACCAGGCAACATTTCTTGATGTGGACATTAGGCTGTCGGATGGCCACTTCAAAACTTCGGTACATCTTAAACCCACTAATAGACAACAATATCTGCATTTTGATAGCTGCCACCCATTCAACACTAAAAGATCTATCCCATACAGTCTTGCCATACGAGCTCATCGCATCTCCTCCGATCCAGAAAGTCTTCAAAACCACCTTGAAAACCTTCAAGAAGCCTTCACAGAGAGAGGATACCCTAAACCTCTCATTAATAACCTACTTCGACTAGCTGAAACTCCACAATCACCCAAACCTGACAAACCAGATACTATACCTCTAGTGACTAAGTACTACCCAGGCCTACAAAAGATAAACAAAATATTAGCGTCGGGTTTTCACATATTGGAAGCATCCAGCCGTACCAACAATATTCTTAAAAAACCTCCATTCCTTGTGTATAAACAGCCTCCATCACTTAGAAATCTTCTGGTACACCCCAAACTCAAAACTGAAAAGGACACAACCTTCATTCAACCACAACAAGGCTCTCGACCTTGCAACAAAACAGCTTGCAAAACCTGCCAAATACATCATCCAGCAGTCACTTTCTCCAGCAACATCACCAACTCCACCTATACCATCAAAGGCAGTCACACATGTGAGTCCAGTAACCTAATTTACCAATTAGAATGCCAACAATGTACTGCACAATATGTTGGCCTCACCACTGAAACTCTCCGTAAGCGAATGAATGGACACCGCCATGACACTAAAATTAAGAATCCAGAAAAACCAGTTTCAGCACACGCCACCAATCATAACCTCAACTTTGAGAACTGCTACACTGTCAAGGTGTTAAAATCATTCCACAAGACACAATGTAATATGTCTCAGTTAAGAAGATGGGAACTGGCACATCAATGGATCACAAAATCTAGAAAACCACCTAACCTAAATATTCGCTAATCTCAACCCAGAAACTACACCAGCACCACCTACCATCCATAGAGCAATAGAGAATCATTCAGGGAATTTCAACTCCACCAGAGAAGTTTTCATCCTCACCAATCAAGTTGGCATCACTGAAGACAACATCCTGTCCAGTCTAATTACTACTTCCTGAGGAAGATGCTACAATAGCATCGAAATATTGAAGTGTGTGTAAATATGTGTCAGTGTTGTTACTTTTATTTGTGCTCTACCATTTTCCTAATATTCTATCATTTTATTTATCACTAAATAAATATCCCACTCAGTAAATCCAACTACAAAAATGAACTTAACACAATCAAATTAATAGCCCCTAATAATGTTTATTCCCACTCTACCATCTACAAAATCTTAAACAAACAAAACAACAAACTAAGGTCTAATAATTTCTCAACCACCCTCACTAATGATAACCAAAATAGATCTAATCAAAAGAAGAAATGAGTTAAATTTACCTCCACTGGTCCTGAAACTCAGCGCATCACAAATATTATCAAAAAGTATAACCCAAACATTGCTTTTCCTACCAATAATACAATAAAAAGAAATCTTAGCAACAGTAATTTAAATAAAAGTTATTAGTAAAATAAAAATGGAATTTATAAACTCACTTGTGAATGCAATAGTATCTACAATGGCCGGACTGGCCGAAATTTTAGGTTTTGTTATAAAGAGCACATTTCTGATTTCAAACACAATAGGACCCAATAAAAATTTGCAGACACATTAAAAAAACTCTAACTATCAACCCAAACCAATAGCTCAATGTATGAAACCTCCTCACATATCTCATAAAGGTACGAAATTAAACAAAGCCGAAAATGTTTTCATTCAAGCGGCTATATTCCAAAATAAATCAATCATTAATGAACAATTACTACATTCAAAACAAATTCATGTGAACCCATTACGCATATACCTGAAAAAAAAATCCTGTTACCTCCATTATCCTGCTCTACCGCTCAGAGTAGATAATGACCCGTTCGAGCCAGAGTCGAGAAGATTAGTTCCTTACCCATCACTTTTTTAATCCTTCCAATTAAGCTATCCATCCTTGATTTCATATATCATTTTACATTCACTGTTTCAATAGTAGTTTCCCTATCAATATTTCACACCGTGCTCATGACAACTTTACCTTGCTCAGCTCGTTTTTCATTAGTCTTTAGTTTTTGCCACAATCTTTTCTTTCCAACCACACCCTTGTTAGTTTCCATCTTCCTGACGTGACGACACTTTGTGTCTCACACAGCGACGTTGGTATAATTGTTTCTTTATTGTCTTTTGCAAATTCATTTATATAACTATAATTTATCAAGATTTCGTATAAAATAATTCTCAAGTTTTCTTTATGGTTCTTTAATTTCATTTTATGCTGTCCATGATTATGGTATTTTTATACCGAAACATGTCAAACATGTCGGAAGAATATAAATCAGCATGGCTGATTATAACAAGAAGTAATGGAAGTGAACAAAGATAGTTCTTAGATTTTATACATAACCTTAAAATTAAAATTATTATATTCTTCAAACGTTGTAACAAGAACATTTTCATAACTTTATTAAACTTTGTTGGGAGATGCTAACCAACAAATTCAATTTTATAACCTAATTTACAACACTGTTGATCTTTTAACTTTGTATTTAAATAAAATGATAGAATATTAGTAAAATGGTGGAGCACAAATAAAAGTAAAAACACTGACACATATTTTCACACACTTCAATATTTCGATGGAAATGGAGAGGAAGATGCTATAATATCGAATCCGAATCCTAACAAATTGCCAGAAATTTTAAAGATTTACTAATAGACCTAAATTACACAATATTGACCTAAATTGTGAATTAAGATTTATTTCATTCATGCTTTCAATTTTAATGAACTCCAACCACCACTCGCAAAATATTGGTTAAAATCCAGCCAAATTAAACAATCAAGGCTCATAATATTGTTTACAAATCAAATCAATCAAAATTTGAGTGTCTTTTGGCTATTTTTAAAAGTGTTGATAGAATGAGTTAAGTTTCTAAAAAAATATGTGAAATAAATAAATAGATTAGGCCAAGTTACCTTTTGATCAACTTTAATCATCAGTGAAGGATTATAATTTATTTTAATAAGAAAGCAAAAATACAAACAGATATTTTTAATAAAGACTACAACATGCTTAACAATTAAACATACATTGGAAATAGTGAACTCAATAATGCCTAAGTATGTTTTATTATTATTTTCTTATATATCTATTATCTATCTTCGCGTAGAAAACAGGAAATATATTAGATTCTTGTGATATATCTATTTCTGAGAATACATTCTATTTAAAGCACGAACATTTTCGACTCTTGCAATATGTTAATTCCCATTTTACTAGGCAGGAGTACGTTTGAGTATTTTTACAATTACTTCAACTTTTTAAAAAAAATAATAAACTCTTAGTTAAAATCAATTTAAAAACAAATTATGAATTAGCAAGTCGTTATTTGCTTTTTAAAACTTGATACCACTTGCTAAGTGATCAGATTACCTGAACCAATTCTAAACAAACAATCGATATACAATACGTAGGCTGGTAGGCATAAATAAAAAGTTTTATCAGTGTCTAACTGTTGACCGTATTTATTTTTCATGAAACCCAACAAAATATCTAACTTATGGATCGTATGAAATAAAATGGGGTTATTTGCATGGTTGTAGATAATTAAAACCAGTTGGGTAATAAGAATTGACAGTCTGGCGACTCTGGCGAGTAGACATATCATTCATGGCGGCCGACTTTGTATCATGTGAAATGTGTTCTTATTTCTGTTTAAAAAAAAAGCCGTAATTTGTTTTATTTATTTCGAGTTTATTTGTAATTCTTGTTTTGATTTTCAGTTTTTGAAGAGTTTTAATATTGTCAATAAAATATTTACAAGATTGTTCGTTAGGTGAAAGATTCAGAAGTGAGCATGCGCTGAAATGGTTGAGTCCAAGTTTCCCATAGAGGTGGGAGGGTAGGGTACTAGACACGTTAGATTTTCTACACATAACAATTATAATTTAAAAAAAATATTCATGTTTATCTCTTTTGTACGACAAAATAATGATTACAGATTAAGTTGTACTTTTCAAGTAGGCCTAACTTAATAATTTTTGAATTCAAAATATTATGCTTTGTTTATGAGGTGAAAGATTAGACCATCAAATCCAGTAAAACACCGAATACTCGAATCTATATACTTGTCAGAATTCAGTGGATTCGAAGATTCGAGTGGTCTATCTCTAATAAAAACAAAATCAGTAGTTAAGTTATTCAACTCTTCCTTCTATAACAGTATCAGTCTGATACTTTTGAGCAATCTTTATCTTCACTATCCCATAGTATGTTGTCTTCTGAACAATCGAGAGTATTGGTCGAAAAAGAACTGCCTCGAATTCAAATCAAAATTTTTGAAATAATTATGGACATAAGAGGAAATATAAATATAATAGAATAAAATTAGTATATACATTTTTAATGACGCTGTTCCTTTATGGGGTTGGCAAGAAACTGTGCATATAGACCAAAAAACAACTCCGCACTTGATCCATCCTCAATAACTTTCTCCACGCTTTCCTATCCTTGCATACTCCCTTCGCTTCAACAACATCCATACACAGAGACATACATACTTGTTTATTCTTAAAACTCTTTTAACGTTTCTCTTTTTAAGAGATTCGTCCGCAAAATTTAGTCCCTTCTTACCTAGCCTATCCCTTTCTTTTGATCGAAGCCCTCTACCTTCATTTATTTACCTCGTCACGTGATGCACACTCATTCTCTCAACATGCCCAAGTACTTCTTCAGCACTAATTCATTAGTGACTGTCCGTTAGAGTTTTCCCAAATACATTTCTCAGATATCTTATTCCAACCACATTCATCTTGGTCTTTTGTTTCTCCTGACAAACCCACGCATTACATCCATAGAACACTGTTGGTGTGAACACACCTTTATATATTATAACAATATAGAAACTACAAATTGTAACTAAATGTTAATATTATTTCTTATAATCCATTCATTATAACATTAATAAATTTTGTTAAGTGTTAAATTACTGGTTTGGGGCCTGGTTGTTGAGTTCATCCTGTTTTTATAAATGGTTCTAAAGCACCTATAAGCAGTATTTGCACTCTAAAATCAATTTCACTTTTAAAAAAATTATTTTTCTTAAATTTTTTTAAGGTTTTGATTTTTGAGTCTCATACCCGAAATTGTTTTAAATCCGAAATTTTCTCGAATCCTTGAATCTCGAATATCCTTAAGGTTTCGAGGAATTCGAGGTCTTATCCAAACTAATTATTTTATACCACATATAATTTAGAGATTCAAAATGTTTACTTTCATCATGCCAAATGGTGACACACTAAATTATGAATAAAAAACATTAGCTAAAAATATCATACCTGCAGTGTCTTCCCAAGTCCCATTGAATGTGCTAGAATGCAGCCAAATCCTGTTGAAGTGTTAAATCTAGTTGTTGACTCAACTACGTTGTCATACAGAAATCTAACTCCACCAATCTGCAAAGAAAAATGATAGGATTAAAGACCTTAGTATTTTTCTAATAAACATTGAAAGGAAGAGATGGAAGTGAAAGGCCTACACACCAGAAAAATATCAAGGCAAAGATTTTATTTAAAATAGAAATGGGTTCTTTGACAATTCAAATGTTTAAAGACAAACGAGATTGGAGGATATAAAAAAAAAATTTGACATTAGAAAACCGATTCCTTAAATATTTTTTTTTATTATGATAGCTACTGGTTTAACACAAAATAACAATGGGGAAAATCATATACCATTTTTTACAAATTAACCAAATGTGAATTTACAGTTTAACATAAAATGTTATAAATTAGCTACGATTTATATTTTCTACACCAACTAAATAAATAAATGAATGTAAACCAAATTATAAATGAAAACAACGAATCATACCAACATTGGAAAGTTAAATAAATGAAATACAAGGGGATTCAACCCAACTCTAGTAGGCCTATGCAGGAATATTTTGACTTTGGGAAATTTTTAAGCAGGAAATAATTTTACGCAAGAATGGAAAAATTTAAAAAAATAATTTTCTAATTTTAGGCTTGTATTAATTGGTCCAAACTTAGCCTTCACATTTATTTCCATTAAAGAAACTAAATAAAAAATAACTGTATAGTATGATTTTGGTAGGAAGAACAGTAGAAGTTAGTTACTAAAGTTACTAAAACAATGTTAATATATTATTCATACATAAAGTCATGTCATCTGCAGCTGTTACTTTTAATAGATATTATCAATACCTATCAAATAACACAAATACTTTAAGAAAATGTTATCAATGTTGGCCGCAAAGAAATATGTTTTGATTTTCTCTACTGTTCTTCCAACCAAAATCAGGGTATATGATAAATTTGGAAAATTATAGCAATTCGATCAGAAAGGAATCAAATTTTATAGTTTCAAATTAATCAAATATTTGGGTGGATGTAAAAAAAACTTTTGAATTAAGTCAAGAAAATGGACAAAACTTATTTTATTTCGGTTATGAGCTTGAACCATAAGTTTATGTTTATTAATATTGTAAAATTTTAGAAATTACAAAAATTAGTAGACTCAAACAAGAAATATATTCGATTCTTGTGATATATCGATTTCTGAGAATACATTCTATTTAAAACACGAACATATTTTTGACCCAAATATGTTCATTCCCATTTTATTAGGCAGGACTACGTTTGGATATTTTTACAATTACTTCAATAACATATTTAAAAAATAATAAACTCTTACAAGGGGAGGCCACGACGTTCAGATCACGGATTATCTTCAAACTTTGTACACATTTAGTAGTCCATTAGGACAACATAATGTGCAAGTAGTAAGGCTTACTACTTAGGCGTTTTCGAGAAAATCGCAAGAGAAGTTTTACGCGTCGAATATGTACCGGAGCGTTGCAACTATGAGCACGAGATGGTGGCGGTCGAGTGGTTAGCGTTCCAGCTCCGTAATCGCTGGATCGCTGGATCGAGTCCCGCTCATCTTTTTTTTTTCAACACTGGTCATATTCTTTCATATATATTACAATTCAAAGGTAATATAATGAAAAAATATGTATATTTGCATGAACTTTTATTGAATTGCCAATGTTATTTGGCTGTTTACTAATTTTTATTACTACAACAAATATTATATTTATAATTATCGACAAGTAAACGACCAAATGCATAAAGATTTCCTGAAAATGTATGCCTGTCGTGATTTGCGAAATCCCTCATACCTGAAATCGGGTAAGGTATCGGGTAAGGTACCCGGAAATGCTTTGCACCTGGACGCTTTGACCTGCAGACACAGGTTTGAAAGAATAAGGGGAGGGCCAGGCTTGGAGAGCCCAAGTCAAACATTGATAAATAAAGGTGTGAATAACTTTATTCAATAATACAATGAGTTACAATATGTCAGAATATAAGGGTAATGTACAATTAATCGTCGGATGTGCTTTTGACATTACAAGTTGCAGGATGATATTTTTCATACAGACACGGAAAACATAAATTAAAACGGCGTCTACTACATTGAATGAATGCAATTCTCCCGCATGCACAAGGAATCTTTAGAGTTTCTATGGAAAAACAAACCTCGTTGACAGTTTTAAAAATTTATCTTTATTCCGACAATTTGGATGCAAACCATGCGTAACGCAACATGTTCGTAAATATCGGCTCTGATAATTTTTGCGAGCCTCCACGAAGCGGTCATTGGTCCACGAATTAATTATTGAATATTTATTGATCGTTGTTCCTCCCATTTTTATGTTTTCTTTCCATCTCTTCAAATCGTCCTTGCCTTTTAAACTTCGAGATCCTTTTATCTGGAGAGTTTGTAGATTCCACTAGAGGTGTTCTTTTTGCCAGTCTTACTATTTTTATTTTTGTCTCCAACGGAACGTATCCAGCTTTTGCCTTCTTTTCGGCTGGCTCATAATCCTCATCGTCGGAAAAATCTCCTTTAACTTCACGGAATAGACCATCTACTTCGTCGAAATGAATGAGGTCCTCGTAAATAATAAGTATCTTTTCTCCTAACATTTTTACGGTAGACTGATACAGTTCTTCTCCAATCGTCATTGCATCTGCAGAAATTGTTGCTGATGATTCTATATCAATAAGGTCCGCTTCTTGAAGAAGACTATCACAGTACACGAACGCATCTTTTAACTGACGTTTTGCAACTGCATTATGCATTGAATTTTCATGCCATTCATCATTCGCAGTAGTTGAAGAACCGGGAGTCACCTCAATTTTTTCAGTAAAAATGTAAATTTTGTGATTTTCAAAAAATTCACACGTACACTATTCGTTCCTGATACATTAGCGAAGTCTCGCCGCTACACAAGTTAACTGTCGAATGATGCCTGTTCTATCGCATCGGCCGTATAAGAATAGAACCCAGATCCAAGCCTGGCCCTTCTCTCGTTTTTTCAAACCTGTGTCTGCAGGTCGAAGCGTGTCGTCTGCAGGTCAAAGCGTGCACAAAAGTTCAGGATACCTTACCCGAGTTCAGGTATGAGGGATTTCGCAAATCACGACAGGCATACATTTTCAGGAAAACTTTATGCATTTGGTCGTTTACTTGTCTATAATTATAAATATAATATTTGTTGTAGTAATAAAAATTAGTAAACAGCCAAATAACATTGGCAATTCAATAAAAGTTCATGCAACTAAACATATTTTTTTCATTATATTACCTTTGAATTGTAATATATATGAAAGAATATGACCAGTGTTGAAAAAAAAAAGATGAGCGGAACTCGATCCAGCGATTACGGAGCTGGAACGCTAACCACTCGACCGCCACCATCTCGTGCTCATAGTTGCAACGCTCCGGTACATATTCGACGTGTAAAACTTCTCTTGCGATTTTCTCGAAAACGCCTAAGTAGTACGCCTTACTACTTGCACATTATGTTGTCCTAATGGACTACTAAATGTGTACAAAGTTTGAAGATAATCCGTGATCCGAACGTCTTGGCCTCCCCTTGTTAGTTAAACTCAATTTAAAAACCAATTATGAATAATTAGCAAGTTGTTAATTAATTTTTAAAACTCAAGAGCGCTTATTAAGTGATCAGATTACCTGAATCGATTTTAAACAAACAATTGATATACAATACATAGGCCGGTAGGCATAAATAAACAGTTTTATTGGTGTCCGACTGTTAACATTATTTATTTTTCATGAAACCCACCAAAATGTCTAACTTAAGGATCGTATGCAATACTATTGGGGTTCTTTGCATAGTTGTAGATAATTAAAACCAGTTGGGTAGTAAGAATTAACAGTATCTTTATTTTAATCATCACTCTGGTGATTAAACATAATATACGTCATGGCGGCTGACTTTGTATCGTGTGTAATGGCGGCTGACTTTGTATCATCTGTAATGCATTCTTATTTCTGTTAAAAAAAGAAAGCTGTAATTTGTTTTATTTATGTCGAGTTTATTTGTAATTCTAGTTTTGATTTCCAGTTTTTGAAGAGTTTTAATGTGTTCATTAAAATATTTCCAAGACTGTTCGTGAGGTGAAAGTTTTAGACGTGATCATGTGCCGAAACGGTCGAGTCCAAGTTTTCCCTAGAGGTGGGAGGGTAGGGTATTAGGCAAGTTAGATTTTCCACACCTAGCAATTTTTTTTTTTAAATAGTGATTTTATTCATGCTAATCTCTTTCGTCCAACAAAATAAAGATTACAGATTAAGTTGTGCTTTTCAAGTAGGCCTAACTAAGTAATTTTTTAATTGAAAATATTATGCTTTGTAGAGCTGGGCCGATCAGCTATTTTGCCGATTAGTCCGATGCCGATCATTTGATGCCGATTAGGCCGATCACCGATGCCGATTATTTTTGTTTTCAATTTTAGTAAGTGTATAAAGTAAAATGACCCTTAAAGCAAAAAAAAAGTTACTTTTACTAGTTTTATAATGTCCAATATAGTTTTGTTTTAATAACATTTAAATAGAAAATTTTAAAATGAAAAGGTTGTTTAATTATTATTTTATATTGTTATTGTTAGGACAAGTGAACCTGTCACTAAACAAAAACTAATCACAATAATGAAT